>VWZY01001097.1:181641-260800 GCA_013399075.1 Chloroceryle aenea | reverse complement strand
CAGAAAAAAAAAACAAACCCAACATAAAAGCAGTTGTGAACAAATTGGTCATGAATATGGGTAGTTTAGCAAAGAAAAAGTTCCTAACCAGAAGAGTGACGGCATCTTTCCAACAGCCAGGGACTGTCTCAGGGGCTGGGGATCTCTTCCAATCCCACTGATCTCTTAAGAAACCAAATATTAACAAGATGATACGAAGAATATTACCAAGGAAATATCATCACATTCACAGGGAACTTGGAAGACCTTAGATTAAGGCATGACCTGGCCAAATCATTCAGATCTGTGCTCTTCCAGATGGCATGATTTCTCTGTGGTTTGCTTTCCTGTGTTCAGCTGTGGACAACAACAATGCCTTAGGCCAAGAGCTGGTGGAAGGATTAATGTCTATAGGATGGTGTCGTATGATGGTATAGATATGCTAAAAAAAAGCATGTGAACTCCAAAAACTGTTAGGTCTGTCACATCAGCTTCCCCTCACCACCAAAGGAAAAACAGCAGGAGGAGGAAGAACCCTGCATGAAGACCACGTAACAAACTCAATGGGCAGTCTGGGCATTTCTGAAGTCTGTGTGGTTTTGCTACTGATTCCAGGAGAACTGGTATGGCTGCTCAGCAGAGGAGTTATGGGCTGCTTAGTGGAGCAAGATAAAGGAAATAAAGGTTAGTCTGACTGCTGGGAACACCGGAGTGTTGTAGGACTACAGAGAGAGAGCTCTGAGATAGCACCTCAGGATGTCCCTGAGATCTGCTGCTTGGGCTCCTAGAAGTACTTACCATCGTTTCCTTGTCTGGGTACAAGGTGGGGCTGTCACTTAATTTCCCCACATTGCTCAAGGCTGGAGAGGGAAGGAAGCCACATCTGCTGCTGCCTGTGAGTGGAGTCAGGCATGGGAGACCTGAGAATATCTGGGGAGCTGAAGCATCCTTCTGCCCCTTTTGCTGATGGGCCAAGGCAGGGGCGGNATAATGGGTTTTATCTTCAGCAAATTCGATGGTTTGTTATAAAATAATGTTAAGCACAATGAAATAATAAGCAGCTGGCATGTTTTCTTGTTAAAAAAAAAAAAAAAAAAAGCCATTAAAATTGTAAGCATCAAACCAGCAGAGCACTGCTATGGAAGGAAATAGGTGATAAACCAGTTATTTTTTTCTAATAAATATTTTGTAGGTGATGTATTTGGAATGTATCAATTATTTATCTCCCTATATGGTCGAGATGTGCACTTTAATAAAATGTAGAAAGGTTTTTAATTTTTCTGAACAATAAATGCAATTGATTTTGTGACTAGCATGAAGAATAGATTGATTCTAATGTCTTTATCCAGTAGTATTTTCTATTGTTTTATGCAGAAATCTTGAGTTTAATACATTTTAAAAAAATATGCCACTAAAATGGTCAGGGAGACGGATAAATCTCATTAACTCAAAATTCTTCATTTTCCATATGCGAATATGTAAAGATTATCATTATCTTTTCTTTCATCTGAATCACAGTGTTTGTCATGTTTATTTGTTCTGTATTTTCATAAACATTTAGGATTATTAATAATTTAGAAAAGACGTTTAATTTTCATGTAATGAATTCACGCAGGCGAAATAAATATGCAGGGTAAGTAGTCCGTATGTCTAGTAGCTATTAAACTTTACTCTTTCTGCTCATACCCAGCTGAAATATGTGAACTGGCAAGAACAGCCTCTCACCTTAACACCTTATTTCATCCCAGGGAGTTAACTCTAATTTATATCTGTGCCTTTCAGCAGCAGGCACAGTTCCAGACGTGGCACTGAAATTGCTCCTTACTTAGAGCACACGGAGCAGCGCAGCCTCTCCGAGGACTGTCACGTCAGCCTGGCTGATCAGCTCAGCTCATCACAGGGGCTGTGCTGGGTCAGACACAGGCTCGCTTACCGGAGCCTCCTATCACCAATCACAGCCAACAGCAGAAGATTACAGGAACAGGGCAGGCAGATAATGATAATTCCTCAGGGAAAAGACTCTGGTGGTGCAGGGAATTCCTACCTGCTTATAGTCAGAACTGGCTTTTCATCTGAGACTTTGCTGAATCGCGTCAGGACCAATGGAGGCTTCAGCACTGTTGCTCTGTGTCTTCATCCTGAGACACAGGACATGTGCAGAGGACATATTGCTTCAGTTAGCTTTGATTAAAGCCTAGATGCGTGCAATTTAGGTTTGCACATGGTCTATCCCAATGCTTGACATTTTAGCTTATGTTACAAATGATTCCATGCACAAACTACAGAATTAAGACATGATTAAAATTTTAGTTCTGAAATTGCCAGCTCTCTGTGTTTAAAATTTAACTCGAAATTGTCTTTGCCTCTATCAGTGGCAAATGACATCTTTGCCTGAAATACCTGAAACAGATGCAATTTCCTTGCATGTAAATTTGATCTCAGTTTCGAGCTTCAGTGTTTGGTCCCCTCTTGTAGTCTTGTAGTGCTTGAACACTAGCTTTTCTAAGACTTGTGTCTAGATGTTTCCTTTAATAGTAAAGTCAAAACCTCCATTCCTTTTTCACATGCTGACTTGTGGATGCAGAGAAGCCATGATTCATACCAGCAGAAATTTGACCTCAATGGGGTGAGGCTGAAGCATCTCCCCTCCACCTCAGCTCCCCACCTTTCTTCATCTGACATCAAAGTTTTCAAGTGTTAAGATAAATGTTCAGGTCTCCTTCCTTGTAATGATTGAGTTCTGTCCCCATTCTGGAGCTACATTCAAGCTGCCCTCAGGGATTGAGCCCTGCAGGATTTCTCAAAAATTATTTCTATACACTTGAATCAACAACAGATTTCCTGGCTAATGATTAAGTTGTGTTCAATATTGGCTTTGTATATATTTGTATATATGTCATTTTATTGTTATTATTTTAATTAAAGTTGGTTAGTTTTCTTTTCCAGGTAAGTCTCTCTCCTTTATTCCTGTTCGCTTTCCCTTTGGGAAGGGAGAGGAGTTAATAAAGAGCATCTGTCACTTGTCTAGTGGCCAGCCCTTGAAACTACTGCATGGTATTGTAGAAACAGTCTGAAACTTGGGCCACTGGAGCGTATTGATGTATGTGAGGGTGAAGCATATCTCACCAGCCTTAGGCACACTACCTGCACTCATCATCGTGCCTTTAGTCAGTGAGGAGAGATCACATCGGCCCTGGGATGGGGTCAAGGACCCTCCAGGTGGTGCCAATTTCTACTCACTGTGTGTGACTTGTAGGGGTCTCTCTAGAAGGAGAAGTTTCCCAAAGCCTGGGTCCATGATTTAGGCACATCTCATACTCTCCATGCACAGGGTCTGAGCATGGCAAGACTGGGTCATTTGACATCACCAGCAGGAGCTGAGAGAGGAGAAGAGACAGGGATCCAGGGCATGAAGAACTGCAGAAAGACTTTTCAGGGTGAGTGGTTTATGCCAAGCATTTCCGTTTCTTCCTGATTGATCCGGGGTTGGAGGAGGGGAGCTGTGAGGGGGTAGGGGGCAAGGTTGTGATTCAGAGGAGATTTATTGACGTTTAAAAGTTGCATCAACTGACTGCCTTCTAGCTGTGAAGGAGAGAGATGTCAGCACAGTGAGGCTAAGATATACAGGCTTGCACTTTACCCCGACCCTGTGGGAAGGCTCTGGTTAATGAATTGGATGATTAACATGTCCACCTGTCTCAGAACAGGGAAGGGCAGTTAATGAAGTGCAGAACTGCAAGACAGCGGCCACAGGAGAGCAGGGACAGCCACAAAGTTGGTTGGACCAGTTCAAGGTTTGTGCAAGCTCTGTTCTGCCCCAGCGACCTGAGCAGAGGCAATGAAAAAACGTAACTTGATGAAACCAGACATTTCAAAACACACCTTTAGTAAGAATTCTGGTTTTCTAAAGGAAGGAAGAAGATTTACAGAATTCTTTGTTTTCTCCACTTCCGACTATTTCACTGGGCAAAGCCCCGAAACCTCTGATCAAAATGAGGTTTCTATGCAAATATTTACTTGGCTCCAGAATCCACTTCCCAGCATGTTCAGCTGCCCCAGGCTGCCACGCATGAATGGCTGTGATGCTGCACACCCACTGGTCTGGCTCTCGAAGGCAGGGCAGTGCCTTTGGAGGTGAGCACAGCAGCTGCTGGGCAGTGTGAGGTGGTGCCCCTCTGACCCAGTCTGGATAACAGACAGGTGAAGAGCCCAACACCACAGCACAGTTTTTCCAGGAACCCTGAGATCTGGGCATGAGGAGATGTGTCCTTTTCCCCAGAGCTTTGCTGCTGTTAGACCTTGAGCAAGGAGCAAAGTGGCAGCACTCACACCTCTGCAGCACTGCTGCCTCCATCCGTATTGCTTTTCCACCATCTGCTCCTAGAAATGCACTGGTGACACAGTGAGCAGCTCTCTCTATACAGACTTCCCAATTCTCTGTATCGAAGTCACAGACAGATCGTGCCTATCTGGAGCTTCAGAGACCGGGTGCTCTGGTGATGGAGAGTGCCTCTGTGTTCAGAACCAAGCTGAGGTCCATCCTGTTCTGGGTACCAGCTGCTTACTGATATCCCAGGCCAGCCAGGGGCCACCTGCAGTTTAGTGACATGGTTTCTATTCTGAATTCCTCCCCTCTCTTCCTAAAGACATCATTGCTTTGCTGCAGAAGCCCTTTGTAGCAAGCCAATTTAGGGAATAGAGAGGAGCCAGCTTAATTGATCAAAATGTCATCTACTTATATATTCCTTCAGCTTCTAAAAATTAAGATGAATATTGTGTGTGTTTTATATTGAAATAGACCATTTAATACCAAACCAATAATAGCTGAAGACTAAATATGCAGCCCAGGGTGTCCATGTGTGGTACAGTATTGAGCAAAGATTGAATGAAATAACAAAGTTTAAGCAGTCAGAATCAATACTGAGGAGGTGTCCTTTAGACTGGAGCTATTTAACTGCAGCCAGATAGCATTGAGGTCGAAAAACAAATTGCACAGAAATGAGGGAAAGACACAAGGGCATGAATTTTAAGATCTGTCTATTAGCACAAACACAACTTTATACCATGGCTGGACTGTGGCTATCAGATGACCCACAGCCAGATCTCTGCTGGTGCACTGCATAAACAGTGTCCTGGGGAGGGCAAGTGGCAAATTTCTGCCTCAGATGGTGCAACAGCAGCCAAGAGGAGGAATGGGAACCACCAACAGCCCCAGTTGTGGAGCCTGACCCTGTGCATGCACTTTGCTGCTGTGCTGAGAGGAGCCAGCGGGAAGCAAAGAGGCAGGATCGTCTCACTAAGTCCTTTATCAAGCCCAGCCTGGAAATCCTTTGCATCAATTTGAAGCTGATGGACAGATTTGCAGTCCAGTTTCAGTATAGCAGGGGAGTCCAGGGACAGATAAAGGAGGTGCCAGTAATTCCTTTAGCCCTTACTGTTCACTCTACTGGCAGTCATGACAGGAGTAAATGTTTAATCTAGGCATCATTTTTCTCCTTGAATATTGTTTGGAGAGCAGATATAGTACCTCTATAGTGCCTCTTATAGTACTTTGTTTTCTGGATTCTGCCACTGTTCCCATCAGAGTGGCTCTGCTGAGCTGCATCTGGCATTGCGTGCTTTCCTGTGCTTTCTGGATGCAACAGAAAACACACTTCTGTTAGGCTGAGCGTACTTTCTACTCTTTAGTTACTGTATTTGGAGAAGCAGCAGACAGGCAGTCACAGCTCGGGAGGGGAAAGGCCTAGCAGATACAGCAATGCTGGTTCCAAGGTTAGTGCCATGCAGGGTGGTACTTGAGGAAGTCGAGTTTCACAGTGGGCTCTCCACTGTGACACCTTAATGTGCACATAGACAAGTGGATTAAACATTAAAGACTATTTCCTTACTGCCTGGGATATTAGAAGTTGTCTATTTACCCATAAGCTGACTGTAGGTAGGTGAAAGGAGCCTTTAGCTTCATGCTGAAGACCTCTCATTAGGAAGATAAAGATCCATAAGATCTTGTGACTGGAAAATATCACAAAACAATTTTAAAACACAAATAAGGTTAAAAGTGGGATGGCAATATTTATCATTATACTACTTGGGAGGTGCTATTTGGTTTGAAAAGGTGGCTGTGGTATCTACCATAGTTACCACTAAAAGAGCATCCAGCTTCTAACTGGTTTCAGTTTCCAGCTATTGGATCTCCTGGGGAAATGAGCTGGAGACAGTGACATGAGGCAGCAGGTTCTTTTCTAAATGGACTGTGTACATCTAAAGATGACACACTGTAAGCTGAAGAAATGTGCAACAATTGCTTTAACTTGGATAAACAGGTGGTGATGCTGGTAAGGAGCATTTCTGGCTTTAAAGCCTGCTTACCACTGAGACAACAAGCACAGCAATCCCATATGCATTCCCCACTGATGCAGGGGTGATTCCTGCTGGGAGTTAAACTTCTTCAGTGTCACAGAGGAATTTGGTTCAGATACCTGTAAGGTACATCTTTTTCTGTCATATGACTGATCTGTTTTTATTTTCTTTCCCAGGTTTCATTCTGCACAAACCTCCAGAAAAAGCAGTCTGTTGGTCAGAAAAATTCCATCAGGTCAGAAAAATTACAATTAAAATTCAGGGTATTTTGGAAACTGCTCAGATGCTTCTCCTTACATGCCACCACCAGATCTGCAGCCCTGAGAACCACTATCTCTGCTCTTCTCACCACACTCACAAAGCAAGCCGAGTTTTCTGTATCCTAAAAATGGAGAGAAGCCTCATGGTGAACTCATGGTCATTTATTAAATGTGGATGATGTCCAGGAGCTATGACATAGGGCATCAGTACAGTCCATCAGACAAAGAAACAAAGACAGGGAGGGATGAATAGAGAGACTGAGCCGGTGCACACCAGGTTAACCATCCTCCCTCAAATGCATGAAAGGCAGGTATGGGCAGCCCATGCTCTGGAGAGATCAGGGAAAGAGCATCTGAAATCATATTCCACTCCTGTGAATATCTGAATCCAAGGGGCAGACCCAAGTGAAGTGATTAGTTTCCTCACAGCTGACCACATCAGCAGCACCTGCTGGCAGCTCCAATACCTTAATCTTCTTATGTGCATTACAAGCCTAAGAAGCATCTGGAAAAAGAGGTGATCATCATTCTGAATGAATACACAAGACTCCACAGGGTGAAGTAAGCAGCAGCTTATGGGAGATGTGGTTTAACAGACAGTCTTGAGGCAGGACCTACAGAAAGAAGACTGACTAAGAAGGGGCGTTGTAAAAGAACTCAGGTACGTGGGGTGTGCTGGGGATGAATCCCTTGGCGATCACAAGGTAACACTGAAGCTTAGGGGATCCTGCACTGCAGAAGAATACCTCATGCAATGGAGGAAACATCAAAGCTGACTGCAGTGGTGAGGGGATTGCAGCTCCACTGGGCTGGGCTGCCTTTGGGTGTCTGAAAAAAACACAGAAGGCAGCTTTGAAAAATACTTCATTCTCCTCTTGGTGCTTCCCAGAGTAGGAGCTGGAGTGGGAGTAAGAGAACAGCAAGAGGAGAGAAAGGGCTATGCTTAAATCAGTCCTTCATGCCACCCGAGGCTCAATCTACATGCAAATGCAGAGCAGAAGCTGTGATGTTCCTGGTGGGGATGCAGCACACTATTCCCATCAGGACAGGAACGAAATCACTGTACCTTCTCACAGCTCTTTCCCACCCCTGCTCTTCCTTTCCTTACAACGAAAGGATGTTGTAAAGGAATTCTGATTTAGTCCTGTGCTCACCCTGGTTAGCAGAGAGACTCCTGCTGTAGATGACTCTGAGGACACCATGCACCAGACACAAGGTTTTGTCACTGTATTCACCCAGCAGAACATTTGCCATTAGTACAAATCACCCTAACCAAAAGAGCTATCTTCAGAAAAAGCCCCAAACCTTCAAGTAGGCAGTTTGATAGCTTATCTGCTTGAAAAGTAGCTCGCCTGGGACAGGTAATTTGCAAATGCCATTAGCCCAGCAGGGTTCAGGAGTTTTCTGATTTTGCCAAGGTACCTTTTATTTGGTAATGTGGTGTGGAAGAGGAATAAATCCCCCCAGCCTGTCACTCTGTAGATACACATTGCACCAAGTTCAATTGTTCTAGCTTTCTGCCAAGTGGCAGACTTGCCAGCTAGAGACAACAATGTTTAATTTATGAAGGGCTGACTTTTAATCAGTTTTTTATTGTTTGTTCCAGCAATAGATCAGTTTAATGGCAGTCTAAAAAATGCACCATAAGCAAATCTCACACATGCCATTCTTCTCCCCGTTGGATGTCTCACATCAAAAGTCTGACATCAGTGCATGCTGGGATAGAGGCAACCTGTGAAACTCAGTGTTTAAAATAAATGACCAAGCTGCAGTTCTTATGGTGTTTGTGGGTTGGCGGATACTGCCGCAATAAGGGCAGATTTATAGATAAATCTGTATTCAGAGCCTTCTCGCACTGAATCATGAGATTCCTTTTTATAACCAAGAAAGCAGACACTATTACTGTGCACCTCCCTCGAGCTTGGTCACAGAGCTGGTGGTGGATCCTTGTCTTCTAGCATCAGCTCTGCCAAGCTTTACTGAAAAGGACCTGTGCTGTCACTCCTGGCCAGTCCTTGTCTTCTTTTCCACACGTGGGACTCCAGCTACAAGAAACACAATCAGTCTGTCTCCAAACACACCGAATTCCTACCACCTCCAGTGGAAACCTGGCCCAGCCACCCCGTCATGGTAATAAAATTCTATCGCTTGGGCAGAACTATAGAGAAGAGTGATGAGCTCTGGCTAAGGTCATTTATTTTACAGTCAAAGGAAGATACATGAAACACATTTACTGCTCCATTTGTCAGGACTATTTTCAGCTGATGAAAGATGTAAAAGGTTTGGGTCTAGATCCAGCCTGAGAGTGGAGGGTTTGGCCCAGCCTACTTCTGTTTTTTGAGAGCCATTCTCTGAAAATGGGGCATTAGTTGCATCGAATCTTGTGTGACACCAAAGCAAATCTGAAAAGAGAGATTATTACCACTGCACGCACAGGCAATGAGAACTGAGAGTCCTCATTACTTTGCAGAGCTGTATGAGTTGCCTTGGTTACTTTTCTTCTCTTCCATGCTTATAGATGTATTCATGTCTGTCCTTGGCTCTCAGGGTGATGGTCGAATAATTGTTTCATGGTAGGAAAATGGTGGTCAGCTGCCCAACCAGTGCCAAGATAAATGACTATGAAGAGGTTCAGCAAATTCAAGAAGATAAAGTATATTTTATAGCGGAGCAAACGTTTCCCAGCAGATTTCTTTTGTGGTGAACAAACAGCCTCATTAGACAGTGGGGTTATGCTCATTGTGGCTCTGGTGAAATCAACACTTTTCACCACAGCAGGGGCTGATCCCATGTCAGGTCAACAGGCTGGACTCATCCAAATCATGATTGTACCAGAGGCTGCACCCAAGGGGAGAGCAGGATGAGACCGACGTGTTTACAGCAGCAAATGTGCAGAGACAGTGCATTCCTGAAGAGGTGCAGGATTTCTTAGTCTGTGAATCCCTGTTTGTTTGAAGTTTAATTACTGGCTTTATCTTACCTAAACTGGCATCAAAGGTTTTGCTGCTCAGAGAGGAGGCTGGTGACAAGGCAGAGCTCTAAAGTACCTCAGCACTTCAGGGCCATCCCTCTGGTTTTCCGAAGAGACTTAATATCCAATTCTTAACAATACCAAGAACTCCAGAGTTGCAGTTGGTGCATAAACATGTTTGAAAAAGACACACCTACCTGTATGACAGACCTGTATAAAATAGGGCTGGAGTAGATCTGATCACCTCTTCTACCTCCCTCACTTGTGGAAATCTCTGCAGCCTTCGGGAAAGGTGTCTGTAGAAATGATGCTGTTCCTAGAAGCCTCCAGCAATGGAAACTCTGTAACATACCCAGGAAAAATATATAGCAGTGTTTAAGTATTCTTACACTAAAAAGACTTTTCTTAATAACTAACCTGAATTTCCCTAACTGTGATTTAATTACCCCATCTTCTAAGCAGAATGAACATGCAGAACAAATTATTCTCTTCCTCTTCACAGAAACCTTTTATGTAACTTCAGACTATTATGTTTCCCCTAATTCTTCTCTTGACTAAATGCCTCCAATTATTTCAGCCTTTCTTTGCAGGTTGCCTCTAATAATTGTCATTCTCACTGCTCAACTTTTTCATTCATCCTTCTTGAACAAGCAACACTCCATTCCACACCCCATATGCCCCCAGAACAGTATTTGCCTCTTTTTGCTTTGGCATGCTCAGATCATGACACTCAGGTCCTTTTCCACAGTACCATGTGCAGCCAAGTCACCCTCTATTCAGCCTTGGTGCAGTTGCACATCTAAATGCAGACCCCTCATTTGCCTTTCTTGAATTGCATGCTGTGTTTGCCAGGTCATTTCTCTGATTTTTCAAGATCCTTCAGAATTCCAGCCCTGACCTCCAAAATGCTGTTGGTCTTTCCA
Source organism: Chloroceryle aenea (assembly GCA_013399075.1). Lineage (NCBI taxonomy): Eukaryota > Metazoa > Chordata > Aves > Coraciiformes > Cerylidae > Chloroceryle > Chloroceryle aenea. Next base: position 250,310 of record VWZY01001097.1, on the reverse strand, counting down.
TACATGAGGCAAGAGCAGAGCTTGTGTGTTGGCAGTCTCTTGTAGTGCGCCAGTCCACTGCAAGGCAGCCAAGGACAAAGTTTCTCACAATGCAGACAGTCAAGCATGGGAGCAGGTTGGTATGGAGAGGTTCACAGATTCCAGCCTTGAAGGTCTTTGAGACTGAGCTGGATAAGATCCTGAGAAACCAGGTCCATTCTCAAAGCTGATCTTGCTTTGAGCAGGTGGCTGTGGTAGGTGACTTCCAGTGATTCCTGATTCATCCCGTCAGCCTTTATCTTCCCATTATTCCACTCCAACAAAAAACAAACAAACAAACAAAACTAAACTAAAAATCCTGGAGCTCATGCTACACACACCCACACCCAGACTGAGGCCATGTGACAGAGGTAGATTAGTGGATAAATCCCAGAGTGTCCTGATCATCCTTCCTTGATTGCTGTGATCATTTCCAGTACTTGCAACCACATGGAAGCAAGGCCTCTGCTGCCAGGAGCATCCCTGCTAACAGGAAGAAAAGGTACAAATCCTGGCGTAGTTCAGAAAGTAAGAGGTGAGGAGATTGGGTATGACCAACAGATCCTGCTCCTGTGGGAAGACACACTTGACCCAAGTAATCTCCAGAACCAGCCATGGGAAGTCCTCAGCTCCACGCAGAGCACCTGTGGGATTGCCCTGCAGTAGAGATACTGTACTACAGGGTCTGCAGACTCTGGGCAGGCTCACTACTTTGTTGCAAAGGGACTGAGGGTTCCATGCTTCCATGTTTTGCCAGGCACTTGCCAGGAGGATTATCCCAGAATTAAGGACCCAGGAAACACTTGCCCTTAGTCAATAAAAACAGACTCTAGTGGAATTCCGCGATACACAGCTCAGGACCCTGCAGCACAGTGTTCTCATGGAGCAGGTAGCCTGAAAACCTCAGGGTATGAGCTCTCACCAGCACACAGCTTCTTGTTGCACAGATGGAAACTGTGCTTTGAGGATCCCTGCTCCTGAGGCAGGCTTCAGAAACTTGCAGGCTGGAGTGGACACCTGGGATTCCTGGTGATGAGGCACTGACCTGCTTGGGCTACCACAAATCTGGAGAACCACTGCTGTGCTCAGCAAGAAAGATGAATGCATGGAGCACGAACTGAAGGTCTATCTTATTTTGGAAGGGATTTTTTTTTTAATCTTTGTAAAATGTTTTCACATGCCTCTGGCTGATGGGAGTTTAAAACCAAACAAGCAAACACTGTTGGTTCAGTCCACTTTGGAAACAGAAATGTTTAGCAAACATTTCTGGTGAACTGGAAACCCTGTTTACAATTGATTCCAGGGGTAAGTATGTGTTTTTTCAGAAGTCATATGAACTGTGCAAACCATCTCTTTTTCTTTTTTTTTTTTTTTTTTTCAATAATGAATTCCAAGAACAGAATAATTGGGAAAGAAACCCAAGTATTCTTCAGTTTTTGACATTTTAGGAAAGAGTGAAGAAGAGGGCTTTTTTATTCACCACATCCTTTGTCGTGATGGAAAGAGAAGCTGCAATTCCAGAATAGCAGCAGGAAAGGGCAAGGAAAGGGAAGATTTGGGAATCTCATTTCTAAATGCAGCAATGGTTTAGTGATGACAAAAAAGGACTCTGACTTGCTAATTAGTTTTGCATAATGATGACTAAACTTGATTACAGCATGCACCAGTCAAACGTGTTTGTAGCTCAATGGCTTACTGTGTGCGCCAATTAAAAGGGTTGGGTTTGTATATGGCTCACAAGGTGTTTCTTGCAGACTAAATAACTTACAAAAGGGTGCTCTGAGCTTTGTTGTTTCAATTGGCTGCCGCAGCAAATTAACTTCTGAGGAGGAATTTGATAGCATCTATTTTATCATACATCCAAAAGCACGTCACCGATTCTCTACAAGCTCTTGCTCATTTTTTCCTCCTGAATGGCTAAACAAATGGAGAATAAAGCTTTCATTATCTGTTCATCAGTCGCCATCTCTGCCAGCAACTGCAGAAGCTCTCTACTTGTTATTTCTCTCTGAGACTCTGTGTCTGTGTGGGTGTAGGGAGCAACATTTGGAGCAGGTGACACATTGAACACCTCCCTGAAACACCACTCACTGTTCCCTCAAGTGTAGGACATGGGGGCTCGTACAGTGTCCCACCACCCCTGTGGTCCCCTTGGTTTCCCATGGTCAGAAATCCCAGTCTTTGTTGCATCCATACAGAGGCCCAGTGAGTCCCCCAGGCTGGGAGGCAGCCTGGATGTCAGCAGAGCTGCAGCAGCGGGAGCTGCAGTTGCTGTGCTGAGCTTTAATTCACACACACAGCTACGGAGGGCACCAAGACCCCTCCAGACACAGTCAGGTCTGGATTTGGACCGCCCCGTAACTGCTGGAGGTCCGTTTGTCTTCTTGTAACTCTTGGTGCTGGCAGGGCTCTGGCTGGCACTGGGAACCAGTGCAGTGTTGAGGACTGGTGTGGTGAGATCTAGTGATGCACCCAAGCCTGAGTGTCTCGAGGGCTGCGCCAGCTCCACATTTCTTCCTGTAACTTGAAAACAACAGAGACAAAGACAGAAAACTTACCTTCCCTGCATAATTCCCTTTGATGAGGGGCTCATTGAATGCAGATAAGCTCCCCTCCAGTGGCTGCTGAACTCTGTTACAGGGCTTGCCCCTGCCTCTGACTGACAGCATCTCTGCCTGCCTGCAGGAGTGGAATATTTTACAGGGACTCCTCACCCGTAGCAGCACAGCGTGTTGTCTTGTTGCCAGAGCAAGTAGCTTGACCAAACCAGTGAGGTAGGCACTGGCTTATCAGCCCTGCTTCACTGAGGTCCTGCCGGGTGGCCTCTGTGGTCCAGCACCCAGGTGGGGAGGTTCATCTGGGGTGGCATTTCAGTTATGAAATGGCTGAGCAGGAGGTGGGGACTGAATTAAAGCTGTGAAGCAACAGTTCATTTGGCACAAAGGCAGCTGAGGTATCGATCCTGATAGCAAGTGCTGCTTGCTTTTCACCACTCTCCCATTTCCAAAATGCGGGAGATTTCAGCACTGCTGACTCAGTGTCAACGTCCAACACGAATGGGAAAGGCCACTAGGCTGGGAGGCTTTACAGAATCACAGAGTCACAGAATCACAACATGGCAGGGGTTGGAAGGGACCTCTGAAGATCCAATCCCCCTGCCAGAGTAGGACAAAACTAGGTCAGATCTCCAGAGAAGGAGACTTCACAACCTCTCTGGGGAGTCTGTTCCAGTGCTCTGTAACTCTTACAGGAAATAAGTTCTTCCTTGTGGTGAGGTGGAACTGCCTGTACTCGAGCTTGGATCCATTGCCCCTCCTCTATCACAATGCACAAGTGAAGAGAGCTTGTCCCTGCCTTCTGGATGCCCAGCACTCATGTATTTATCAACATTGATTAGATCACCTCTCAGTCTTCTCCTCTCCAGATTAAAAAGTGCCAGGTCTCTCAGCCCTTCCTCATAAGGCGGGTGTTCCAGCCCCTTTATCATCTTCGTAGCCTCTGTTGGACTCTCTCAAGTAGATCTTTGTCCCTCTTGAACTGGGGAGCCCAGAACTGGACACAACACTCCAGATGTGTTCTCTGCTAGTGCAGAGGAGAGGGGGAGGAGAACCTCCCTTGATATGCTGGACACACTTTTCTTAGTGCACCCCAGGATGCCATTGGCCTTCTTGGCTACTTCAGCTTTTCTTCAGCCTTGCAGGGGCTTCCAGTCTAGAACAGCACTCCTGTGGGGTCCTGGGCCAGCTCTCCAGTAGCAGTGGAAAAAGTCCCTGACCCCCAGCCCCCTATGCCCCAGTGAGGGGTCGTGCAGGCAGCTGGCATGCACAAAAACAGCTTGGGCTATGAAAACATGTTACAACACTTCTGCCTTTCATACATCACGTAACAGAAATGGACAGTATTTTTCTCAAGGAACAGTGAGTTTCCCATGACCTACAGGTCCCATCGGAGAGATGGGGCAAGAGGAAGAGCTGGGGAATTACAGGCTAGTCAGCTCGACTTTGATATTGTAAAAAATACTGAAGCAAGTTATTAAACAATCACTTTATAAGCACTTAGAGGATAAAAGGCAGTGAGAAACAGCCAACACGAACTTGTCAAGAACAAATCATGTCAAAGTAATCTAATCTCTCTCTTTAATGGGGTCATTGGCCTATGGACAGAAGAAAGTGATAGATATGATATACCTTGACTTTCATAAGGCTTTTGACACAATCTGACACGAGAGTCTCCTACAAGTAGGGAAATAGGATTGAAAGCAAATCTTACAGTATGGGGACAATTTAAAAAACATTAGACTTTGAATTTAATATCAGGATTCTGTTCTGAGGCAGGGAAAGTGATTTAAGTCTCTCAGGCATCTGTTCTGGGCCCAGCTCATTTAAAAATTTTTGAAGTTATAATTCAAGCAGACCACAAAATCAGACCTATACCCATACAGAGAACATACAAGAATGTTGTGGAGTGGAAGCTAATACTATTTTATAAATAGAAAATATGCAAAACCCCATATCAAGAAAGACTCATGCTCTCTCTCACTCAAATGTATACCTAAATATATATATACAAGGTACATTTTAGTCTTAATGAACAATAAAATTACTCACTGATATTGCAGGAATAAGGACACAAGTTTATTGTCTGGTATTGTCATTGTAGATGTAGCACAGATTTCCTGATGCCACTCAATATTTTACTTGCTTTCCAGTATCTGACCTCATGGGAATTTTTTCCAGCTGTACAATTTGCCACATTTTATGGTGCTACATTTTCATAGGGTTTGAAAAGACAGCCATTTGTTTCAATCTTCTTTATTAACATCTTAGATGATGGCACTGATCAGACACAGTTTAAGGTCTAAATATGGACATCTGTTCAATTTTAGGTACTGAGGGGTATCCCACCTGGCCTGCTTCCCCGTGTGCCCCACATCATGATACTCAGATGCACCAAGTTCTTCCTCTTGAGTACCCAACACATCTGAAGTAGCACCACACAACCACGTTGAGGTAACTGAAGACATGTCCCATCAGCTTGGAGGATAAACCCGGGGGTGATAGAGCCAACTTGTGATTCCATTAGAAAGGTCTTGCAAAACCAACAAGGTGAGATGCAATAAAGTGAGAAGTCAACACAAAGAGAAAACACACACAAGCTGAAGTATGGCTAAACAAGTGGCAGCACCACTGCAGGGCCTGATCTGGGCAATCGAGCAGGTCCTTACAAAGGGGCTGGGAAAGCTTTGCACCGACCCCCACTTAGCAGCAGGAGCTGTGGATCCTCAGAGCTTGTCAAGGAGATGGGCCCCACTTGGGGCACTGCATTGTAAGGACAATAGAGGCAAAACAGGGCTGAAGTGAAAAGAGGAGAATAAACAGAGGCTGGAAATAGGTTATATGAGAAAAGACTGAAGAAATTCAGCCCGTCTTGTTTTCCCTAGAGAAGAGTAAAGCTGCCTGAATAAGGATGTGAGAGCAGTGTAAAATATGTACTAGCTTGTTCTGAAGCAAGAGTGAATAATTACTCTCCATCTCCTCTTAGGGTAATTGGCCTGCTTTTCAGCAGAGGAGATTTAAGTTAGAAATTAGAAAAACACCCAGATACTATGATAATTTTGCACAGGAACAGTCTATGCAAGGGGGCAGGGGAATCCCTTTTCCCGTGATCTCAAGGAGCAAATCAATGGATCTGTGGCCCCTTCTTGTCTTGTCAGGACCTGGACCCAGCACTTAGGCCTTATGGGTCTCCTACTTTAAAACCATGGAGTGAAAGGAAACTTCTGTGCAGCTGGCTGCCCATAAATCCATCTCATGCCTGTATACAGAGAGTTGTTCATAGTTTCACATAGATCATAGAATGGTAGGGGCTGGAAGGGACCTCTGGAGATCAGCGAGTCCAACAAAAGTTACAGCCATCATGACCTTACACTTGGGCTGCTAATTCCTAAGCAGGAGGAACTATAAAAGCAAGAGAAGAGGTACACTGGACAACAGTACACCTATGGTAGGGAGAGGGTATGTGTGACAGGAGATGAAATAGACTTGCATCTTCGGGTTGGAGAAGAGAGAAGAAGGAGTGTGATGAGGTGTATAAGAGCCTGCATTGCCTCAAGAAGATGTATAGGGAAGGACTGTTCAGTCTTGTTTCATACAATAGTATGTAAGCTCACTGTGTTCTTAGGTCCTGTTCATGGCAGTGGAGCAAAGGCTGTCTTGGTGTTTCTTGCTCTCTGTGGGTGGCAGGACAAACAGACTGAAACAATGGAGGTGTTGGTGGAGAATGAATTAGCATTCAGTGGATCAAGGACTGCCTTCCTATGCATCTCCCTGAGTTAGGCTAGAAAGGTGGTCCTCATCTTCTGAGAAAACAGCATGAGGTGAACCATCTTCTGTGGTAGGTGAGAATGATGAAGGGCATCCAGTTTCACTGAGGACAGTACAAGAGGTGGCTAATACTGGCGACGCCTGTTGAGAATAACCTTTGGGGAACTGAGGGCACCTGGCTGCACACACCGGGTCTGTGCAGGATAAGCCTCACAGGGGTACCCTCCTCAACACTGCTGCATGAATCTGGTCCTTGAAAAAAAACTTCCAGGTTTTGAAGTGCTCTATTGGATCAGAGAGGGCTTGGAAAAGATTAAAGGAGTCTCTGCAGGATGTAATAATATCATCTACGGAGAGTTATGTGGAGACAGGAGAAAACAGAGAAAGACAAGTGCCAGTGTTCTCTGTACTGGATTACCAGTACTTCATGGCCTGTAGGTGGAAACAGAAAAACAAACGTGAAGGAAGTTAAGACCCTACCTCTCTTTCTGCAGCAGCACAGGGTACATGTGGAGACTCGGTGCAACCTCGGCCAGAAACGTTCCCTCTGGAATATGGTCAAAGTCCCTGGAGAATGACCACATGGCAATAGAACATCCCAGGGTAAGCTGGACGTGAGGACCCTCCCTTGATGGGAAAGACACTGAAATAGTCCTACCAACATCTGCAGCTGCCTGAACAGGACAGTTTCTAGTTTGGACTGCGGGTGGCAGTCAAACTGTGTGGGACACAGAGACAGTGGACAGATAGACCAAGTCCTAGGGCAGTGGTTGACATATGCTGCACTGGTGATGAGAGGGGCAGCTGTGGCCCACACCGTCCTTTGCTCCTTTGTGTTCTTATCGATGGAAAGTGATCAGTCATGTCTACTGCTGCTCAGGTGAAGATGTTGACTGTAACAAAGTGGGAAGTGAATTTGAAAGCGGTGGCAGCAACAGCCCCACTCTTGTTGTTGATCTCCTCCATACAGCAGCTAGCCCAGTCCTCTGTTCCTGTCCACAATGCAGAAGACAAGCCTGGTCTTTTGATTTTCAGTGATCTCTATCACAGACCTGGCTTGGGGGAGGATGCGCCCACCTCTGCTGTAAATTAGCTTCGTATTCTCCATCAGGAGAGGAAGGGAAGTAGCAGTGAGTCATGATGCTTTGAAGATGACAAGATCAGCACTATGAGCAGCAGTAGGTGGAGCTGGCTGAAAATCTTCCAACAAAAAAGCTGAGGTTTATTATCATGAGAAATGTGGCTTTATTGAGATTTAAAAAAAAAAAAAAATGTGGAAGAAAGTATTGATCCCAAGAAAATGTTTCAGTCTGAGGAAATGACAGTTTAAATTAGTCCAAATGTTAATTTTTAAAGTCTTATCTCAGTGCAGTTCCTAATGCTGGCAGTGCTGAGATCCTCCATACATTAAGAACCTACCCCAAGTCTCTATAAATTCTTTTTTGGTATTATATGGAGTGGTGAGTTGCGGTTTTGAGCAGTGTCTAATGAATTGCTCATCAGGGCTTGAACTGAAAATTAATGTCTTCTTCCCTATCCCACTTGATTTGAGCAAAGAACCTCTGCAGAGACATGGCAAACTTTCTGCCTTTGCCATGAGTATGGGCTGTGCAGTCTGGAGTCCTAAGAATGAAGATGTGATCTTCTGTCATATTCCTCTTCCCCCATCCAGACAGGCAGGACCCCTGTGACCCATCACCTCCTCAACACTTGGCATGCTCTCCTTTCCCTTCAAGTCCCACACGTTCTGGTAGACCAGATTTCATTTTGCTGCATTGGCTTCTTCCTCAGTTTTGGATTTTAGACTAATGTGGACAAATTATCGTTCTCCTTGCAGAGATACTGACAGTCAGCTGGTTAATTACTGTCATTTGTACTGATAAATTGGGGTGCTAAGACACCCTCGTTGTTACTGGTGGATATTTCTCTGAAGCAGCCCCAGCCATTTCTTGATGGCAGGAAGGAACAACAAGAGCTTGCAGTCAGCAGTGGGGGTGGCAGTGGCTCATAATTTAGCATGTACTTTAATTAATTATGTCATATTAATAACAGTATTTGGATAAGGTCCCACACAGCTCCAGGCTAGTCAGTGTGAATGCTTCCAGGAGTTGGTGTGAACCTGGTGTGGTCTTCAGGTTTATAACACATTCTTGTATTAAGTAATCTTCAGGTAAGAACAAAAATAAACCCCAGAACTAAAAGCAAGAACAGAGGCTAATCCACAGGTTTGTTCTCCTGGTTGAACCTGGTTGTACATGTCTTATCTGCTTTCCTCTTGGCTTTGTGAACTTCTCAGACATACATGACTCTAGAGGACCTAGATCTGTAGGATCTGTGGCATGTATAACATATGGAGAGAAGGGTGAAATTCTCTCCTGTGGTAATCCCATGGTGTTTAGGGATGCTACGTTGCATGTCGATTTCTATGCCCTCTGACTGAATGCATTAAAATTTGTCTTTCAGGTACTAAACGACTATCTCTCCCGTCTTCTGGGACCCTGGATGAGACACCACCATTAGGTTCCTGGGCTGGTTGCAAGCATCTGGAGGTTACCTCGTCATATAGCGGGGTCTGTTGCTCTGCCCTCCGGAGCACTGGCCCGAAGTGGGGACCTTTGCTATCTTCAGAGCTTGACCAACTGGAGTCACTTCAGCAAAAGTCTGGGCTTCATCAACCAGCCCTGCAGAGGTCCAGATGCATGCTTATGGACCAAGTATCTGTCAGGCTCACAGATTCACCATCTGAACGTTGGCAGTACCCTCTGAGCAGCACCTACTGCTAAGGCACATCTTCAAACTGACACCTCAGTTAAAGCTGAGCACCTGAATGTCCTGAAGGATCTGGGCTTTGGTCCTGCAGTGCTAGAACCTAGACTGGCATAACTGTTTCTAGGAAGTGGAGACCAAGTTGCAAAACCTACCCAGCCCCTGTACATTAAATGCTGATGATGGGGTTTTTTTACACTTCCTCTTTAAAAAACTGACTCTGTAAGGCATATAAGCTGCCACCCACTTGGAGCATATTGAATCCTGCCTCTGATGTTCCTGGGACTACCCATTCAGCTTGAAACTAATCGATGCCTGCTCAAAACGCTCGGTGCTTTGCATCCTCAAATGCCATTTCTTATGTCTGCTAAAAAAAGTTTGCTGGTGGCAGACAGGCTCCCGTTTCCTGGAGAGTCTGAGAGCTCTTCACACAGTTATGCATAGGAACTAACGATTCAATACTTAATTGCTCTAAAGACTAAATGCCCTTAAGTCTAAAGGGCATTAGTATGGGCATTTCCTTGAGGTATTATTTCATCAGAGCAGCAGCGATGTCCCATCTTGGTGGCTGCATCCCTGCTGTTTGCACAGCGGTACTCCCTGCGTGCGCAGCTCCTCACAGGGCTCTCCTGCAGCAGGGCAGAGACCCATGCCCAGCCTCTGTCCGCTGCAAGCCACCACCACCCAATATCCACACAGACACTAACACCCTGGGGCAGCAGCATCTACCAGATGGCCTTCTCCTAGCACACAACGCTGGCTAAGGGCAGCAACTTTCTGAACTTGGAAATTCTGTGATTTACAGGCCTTTTGGAGTTTGGACAGGACTTCATCTGCACTGCTGTCCTCTTTGTTCCAGATGCATCCTTCCCAACATACCTTAGTTCTCTTCTCACCTTTCCCACCTCTTCCTTAAATGCCTTTCCTTTGGAGAAAAAGCCTTCCCATTCTTCAGAAAAAGCAGTCATTCTCAGGGATCATTTTGATTTGCAATAAAAACTCAGATAATCATGTAGGATTTTATTTTTTCCCCTATATAACAGAAAAAAAAAGAAAAAGGAAGAAAAAAGAAGAAAAAGTTAGGGTTTGACATTTTTTTTTTGCCAATGCCAGGGTTGCCATTTGTGGTGCTTACTCTCCTCTTGCTCTCCTCTTGCTCTTTGAACAGAAGAATGCTCTGGCAACATCAAGTCAACCTTGTTATGCCTTCTTGCCATCTGCAAACACTGCCTAAGAGCTGCTTTCTGCATCAGTGGAGCACCCAGTGTTACCTGCCTACATCCAGGTCCTGGTAGGGGTTCTCGTGGGGGTCCCAGGCTCTTGGATGCCTCTAAAGTACTCAGAGCTCCTGAAGTAGATTTGTCATTGCCTGGGAGATGGGGTGATCACTATCTGTCAAAAAATTGAAACCACTTTTTATATCAGAGGCTATTAAGGAAATAGAAAGTTGATACCAACACAATGTGCAGTCAGGAAGCAAATTCCTAGATTTGGAGTGAGGTACAAGACAAAATAATACACCTCAGGCATCACTTGACAAGGATATTCTCTTTTAATTCATGTATTTTCTGTTTCATCCAGGAGCATGGTTAATTTTCACAGCTTGAGAGATGCTGGGGCCTTGTTCTTCAGACAAACCATTTTCCCTAGGTATTCTCTCCCCCATTAGGCATCTTCACCTGGGGCAAAGCTCAGAATGTTATCACTGCACTCTCAGGTATCCCACAGAGAGCACATATAAATATATGCCTTGGGAATTCTCACAGATTTCCATCTTAGTTGTTAATCAGAAGGTCCGGCAGCCTCAGTAAAGATGACTTGGGTTACAAAGATGCTCTGGATGTCCAGAGTCTCCTGCTGGACACACCCAGAGAAGTTAGGAATCTCTCTCTCAGCTGAGAAGCCCTTCACTACAGTGCAACTGTCACTTTTCATGAAAAACAGGCTTTCAAGGGAGACTTTAAGCACCTCTCAGCTTATAAATATTTCATCTTTCTTTAACAGGTACAACTCCAGAAATATTCATTGTACAAATATGCTAATATCTGGAAAGAATATGTCTAACTGCTGCCTCTACGTATGCAACAAAAGAAACTGGAGGACATGACATCCCACCCCAGGAGGAAGGCTTAGAGGTGGCAAAACCACTAGTAACTTACAGTGTTTGCAGGAGCTGAGGTGGAGGCCCCTGCCTTTGAAAGAAGCCAGAGAAGCACACACACTCTGAGATGTGAACATGAACCTACACAAATTGCAGCTACCATCAGGGTAGTGGTGCCCACTGGCCAAGAACAGCTACAGGTAGTGATAGGAAGCCAGAATTGGGCCTCCTGGGACAGGGGATGTTAATGAACAAGACAGCCCTCAGCCGTCTTCAGAAAGTATCTTCAGGAAGTCCCAATATTGAGTCCCAAACACAAACAACCAACATTGATCTAACAGATCTAGTTGGTCTGTTAGTCCAGGGTCCACCAAAGACAGGGAGCCCCATCAACAGGGTCGCTAGAAATGTGGGTCAAAAGTAATTTTGGGATCAAAAGCCAAGTTAATGACTGCATAGGAGGAGGACATGCTAAAAACTTTTAAAATGTTACTGGTGGTCAGGATTTCAGCAAGACTTCTGGAAGACTGATGGTGGGTGTGAGGCAGCTGTAAATTGGCTGCCTGGGTGGGGATGGACAGAGTCTAGAGAGGGATTGTCCTCAATGATCTATACAGAGCCTGATGTAGCCATGTACCATGGCATAGTCCTGTACCAAAGTAATGTGGGCTCCTGAAGGTCAAGAAGAGCAGTGGGCAGCTCCTCACTGTTGCAAGGGAAGAAGAGAAGCAGAATTATCAGTGGAGCACTTTTCCAGGCTTTACCGTCACCATGTTGTGGTTGAGCTGCAGGAATCTCACAGCTTTCAGAGGCCGCAGCATCCAGCGGGGCAGCAGGTCCCTTCTCTGTCCTGTAAGGGACTGAGTTTTCATCACACCTGCATCCAGACCGCCTGGGCTTGGAGGCACACTAGAAAGGCTAAGTACCCACCTGACATCCCTGTGCTGAATCTCATGGCTCTGCTGCAAATCTGCTGTCACTTGTGCACTCCACATTTACCTTGGTGTGAATGAACCATAATCCAGCAACTTGCGGTGAACCAGGTTAGCAGTTTATCTTCCATGCCGACACTTCTTGGCCCTGCTTCCATCCCGCGGGTGCTTCAACCAACTTTGCATGAAAGCATGTTAGTTAGCTACCTGCATCTTTGCAATAAGAGAGTATCACTCCGAGATGAAGCACAGCAAGTGAAGGACTGATAAAATTAAGGAAAAGAGAGAGGTTGAGAGGAGAAGGAGCANTTTATTGATTTATTTTCAATAGCCTTGCCTAGATCTTATGAATGCTCATAACCAGTGTATTGTGTTTGCTGCTGGTTTTCTGTGGTCCTCCACAGACGAGCTCTTTCTGAAAACAATGAAATCTGCCTGCAATAAACATAGAGCATCCCCCACCCTGGTCCCCAGTGAGGGAAAAAACTATTCTAGAAATGCACACTCAGGAAAGCTTGAAGAAGGACTTTAATCTGTTTAGAAAAACCTGAAAGGAAAACTGATCGTAGGCTGTAAGTCCCTACAGAGGGAAAAGATTTCTGATAGCTGGGGGCTTTCAGTCTGACTAACAAAGACAGTGCTAGGTTCAGTGCGATGTTGGAAGCAGACAAAATCAGACCAGAAATAAGGTGCTACCTGGGAACTCTGAGAGAGAGATCAGGTTATGAAGTGAGAAATCATTTCTTGATTGCCTGGAGCTTTTGAAGGAAGATTCAGAGTCTTTGTGAAAATTGTGCGCTCTGTCTTAACCATATGCTGGGAGAAATTCTGGAACTGTGGGATGGATTTGGTGGCTGAACCAAATTCACCTTTCATGATCACCATGGTCCCTTGAGGCTTCTTCATCCAGGACATATCCTGCAGATTGTTCATGGATTTCTCTGGGAATCAATGGGCTGCCTTGAAATCTCAGGGCATCTTCCTTTCCTGCTCATTCCCCAGATGTGTCAGTCTTAGCATAAGCCCTGGTGACTCATAAACCAGTTAACCTGACCACCCCCAGAGCAGTGCTTTTGGCTGCTAGGTCACCCAGGTGAGGTAGTCTGGATGTGTCTTCACTGGACTGCTTTAGTTTGTGCCTAGGGAGCACCCCAGCTTAGATTTAATATTCATCCCCTCTTTGCCCTGCTATTTTCTTCCTTGAAAATCTGGTGACTGATACTAGTGGCAGAGCTCCAGAAATGCTTCCCGCTCCTGTACAACTAGTGCTGGTCTGCTGCAAATGGATGGGAGACCTCTCTGCCTCAAAATGCTCATAGACCTAACCTGAGTTTAACTTATAGCCACCAATGAACTCTTAAATTTCCCTACTAAACAACAGAATGTGTTGGGATGGGTTAGATGAAGATAAATAACTCCAGACTGATAGATTGCCTCATGAACAATTGGATGTAGAAGAAGGAGGAACACTCGTGCTGGAAACAGGCCAGGTGATGCCTTATCAGTGATGGAAGGGGCTCTGCCTGCAGTCTATTACCCTGTGCTAGCACCAGGCCAGCTCTGCTTGCTCTGTGGAACTCTTGCTAGGCACCTGAGGTGATTTCTGCCCTGAGTGCAGGAGATGTGCCCATCCAGGCAACTCTGGTCAGTGTGTACAGACTGGTTTTGTAAACCTCTGCACTCAGATGTGTGTCCCCACGTGCTGAAGGGCTCAGAACAGCAAGCATGAATAGATCCTCCTCAGTCCATCACCCTGGGGCTTGACCCCTGGCAAAGCTAAGTGGGGAACAGGGTGATAGGTTTCTTCCTCTGCTCTCCTGAGGTACCAGCAGCAGTCATGCAGGCTGCACAGAGAGGGGACGCTTGGAAACAAAGCCTCTTGCAACTGCTGTGCAACTGAATTGAAATTTTCATTCTGGTAATCTTTTTTTATTCTCTGTACTTTGAGGCAGTTTTAAAGATTCAGGTGAAGGCTAAGCCTGCCAAGTTCTGGAAAGACACATTGCTATTACTCAAATATAATACCTACCACAAGAGACCGAACAAATGTGACTCTCATTGTCTCCAGCCCTCAGTTATGCCTGATGCCCTATCTCATCTTTGCATTTCTCCCTTTCAGACGAGCCATTTAACACTGTGCAGAACTCTCCCATCAGTTCCTATTCTCTTGGGAAACACAAGGTTTCAGTCAGCCAGCCGCTGACTGACACCACTTGTTATAGGCACCAGAGGGGCTCCCTGAACAGTCCCCAAAGGGGACTGTTTTGTATGAAAAAAATTGCATGCCAAAGACTACAAATGGTGCAGTGGTTGATGGGGAAACCAGAGCCAAGAATTCTTCCCCTTCATCCTGGGGTGGTTCTGCCCTTAGACCTTGGAGAAATCTGCTTTTTTTGATGTTTGGAATAATAGACATGTACAGAATGGGACAAGAGGGAGGAGGGAGTGAGATGCTCTGAACTTCCTACTGGTTCTAGAAACATTAATTCTGGGGCTGTGCCACTGTGTGTGACCTGAATGTGTGTTTGGGTTCAGATCTCAGTCTCAGAAAGTCTGAGAAACTTGGGACCCTGAAGGCTAAGCAAGAAAAGGAGATCTGTGGTCAGGAAGGCTGCCAAAGGAGAACAGAGTGTTCAGCAGGGAGTTTCACTTGGCTGTCTTAGAGGAGAAAAAAGTGAGCGAGTCCTGTGCAGGGAACATGCAAGGACTTACCTGGGGAAAACCCCGTGACTAAACATGGGTTGGTAGACCAAGAAGACATAACAGAGGAAAGATTATGCTCCTGATGATTTTATATGGTGATCTTCCCAGAGTAGAGCTTCCCTCTGAGTGCTTCTTACTGACTTTTTTCTCCCCATTAATCTGGAAGAAGCTAGGTAGCTTTAAAATCCCTCTTGTCTTTATATCATGGAATAAAACCTTCCCTTCATTACGCTTAGACACATATGACCTCTTGAACATAAATTCCCCATCTCTCTGCTGGTCCAGAAGTGTCCCAGTTTCTCCTCAGAGATCCATGCATGAGATTCAAGCTGTGTTATCCAGCCCCCACTCCTGTTCCACGTGGCTTGTTTCTCCAGCGGTATAATTCACAGTTTCAGACACATTAAGTACCAGCTGGGCAGCTCATCTTGTTAGCGGGATTATAGTCATAATAACACTAGAACCCATAGTTAGGATAAATTTACTATCTAAATTAATAACAGAAAATTAACACCTGTCATGAGCCTGATTTTTCCAGGGCTCGCTCCTGAACTGAGAGGCTTAGCTCTGCATTTTGTCACTGGGATGAGTTTCGCTCAGAAACAGATGTGAAGAGCTGATGTAAGCATCTTCTGGTGAAGGGGGCAAAGTCCAGCTTGACAAAGTCCTAGCGTGGTCAGCAGTGGATACTCAGGATGTGTGTAGGGAAGACATGATCTACCCTTCCTGAAGCATCGGGACCAGATGTGCTGTGCAGTGTATGGGGCAGCTCTTCCTCCTGAGCTCAGTAGTCTGGGTGACATTTTGGAGATACCTGTGCTAAGGTGCCCCTTGGACAGCACTCCTGAAGGTGAGGATGAGGATATGTAAGGCTGGAGTGAGAGGTACAAAATGGCCTGGATAAAATCCTCTGCCCTTATATTTTTATACAAACTCTTGCTTCAGCTTGGTAATAGCCAAACCTTTCCTGAGGGCCAGACATCCAATGAAAACACCTCTCCTGTCAGTAGTCTCCCTTCCAAGCTGCCCTGATGCACTCAGGGTATGGATCACATGCTTTAGTGGCCAATTACCAACTGCAGGGTATAGAATCACATGCCTTGCACAGAACCTGCCATGTGACACCTCCTGGTTTTGATTAGGAACAAATCAATATTCATTGGGCTAGCTGGGTTGTTATTTTTCCACTGCTCCACTAATATAACAATCCGAGTGGCCTGTGTGCCTCTCTTCCTGATGCAGGCAGGCACCACGGGCAATTCAGATATGCATATTGGAGAAGTATCCTTCACCTTGTGTCCTGCACGAGTGCCAGAATGAATTTATCCAGAGTGTCTCCATTTGCACAATCCTGTCTGTGCAGGGAGGGGTGGTGATGGAGCCTGCCTTTCCAAATCCCTGCACCTCTGCGAGAACAGCAAGAATTGATCCAGCTCACCTAAATTCCATTTCTTATTAAATATTTGTTTAGGCTGAGCGGAACCTAAAGGGAATATAGGGATTGCTAACTCATACCCATGATAAATCTCTTTAGTAGAGTGAAACACCAGCTGAGAACTGATATGTCTGTGTCTCCCCTTCCTGCTAGCTGAGGCACTTGGCTGCCATTAGTGTTGATTTACATGAGTGGAGGCAAATGGCTTTTCCTGTCCTTCAAGAAAGGGTCTGCTGCAGGAAGCAAGGCCAATTCACGTGCCACTTTTGAAGCTGTGCAGTGTTGGCCCTGGGCTGCTGCTGACAGACAGGGACCTCCTGCAGAACTGCCGATGCACGTCCCCACACCATACTAATTTGGTTCTGAATGGTAGGAAATTCTACATGACACAGGCTGAGCCAGCACATAATTGTGCCTACTCACTTCTTACACCCAGGAGAAAGGAAGAAGCAAGTTGTCTCTGAGATTTCCAAGAACAAGTTGCCTGATACCTGTGGAAGCAGAATAAAGCTATGTCTGCTTTCACCATTGGCATTCTCATAAATGATATTCTCAGCCTGAACCCATTACTAAATTGAAGAGGAACTCCAAGAACTTCTGAGACATTTGAGATCAGTTGCAAAGGACAATGTGTTCTCCTTTTTTGACACATACCTCTACAGGATTGTGCCTGTGTCTAGAAAGAGATAATTGGGAATGGCTTCTTCTTTCCATGAAAACTTTTGATAGAAACAATAGAAGCTTTTAGATTTACTAAATATTTTTTCCAAAGCCTCTGTGACTCTCTTAAAAAAGTATGTAAATCCCTAAAACCCCCAAATTGAATATTCTGCGATTTAAAAAGAGATCCTGAGGAAAAGGTGATTGAAATTGGAGGCTTCAGGGAGGAGGAATCTATCTTCCTTTGAAAATCTTAGTTGAATATCTGCCTTGAAGCAAAATTTCCATCTCAGATGATGAGTTTTTTTCTCCAGGGATGGAGACCACAGTGATTTCTATTTGAGAAAGAGATGATCGCTTCTGCTGCTGTTGACCTCTGAGTCCGCCCTGCAAGGGTTGTGTCTTCTGTAAAGTCAATTGGCCTTGCAGGAGGACCTGGAGGGCCCTGATGCTGATGGGGAGAACCAGCAAAAGCAGTTGGCATGAACCCCCAATTCTTCACTGTTTTCTCACACTCTCTCTTCTTCTTTTATAACCAAGGTGAGATGTTGTTCTCTTATAACCAAGATACATCACGGTGCATAAGCACCAGCTTGGATGGCTCATTGGTCTCACAGTTCAGCTCATTTAGGGGCTCCCAGCTGACTCTACCTGTTGGTCTCCAGGACCTGCTGCCTGCACCCTCTGCCTACACCAGGAAGGCTGCAGGGGGTATTTTTTCATATCTTTGTGCAAACTTGCCTGCAGCTTAGCCCTCCAGACCAGAGTTAAATATGTAAAAATGGTAATTGGGACAGAGCTACAGATGCTTTCTTAAGCTCTCAGAGAAGGAGATTTACCCAATTTGTGCATTTTTCACTAGCTACTGCTTCTCCCCTGATTATAGAAATGAAGTGGATGGCAAGAGGCACCATCCACAGGCAGAAGAGTTGAGAAATCTGAGAAAAGATGGAAAGATAATAATCCAACCAGCCTGACAAGCTCTAAGCATGGCATCTGCCTGTCCTCCTGTAGAGATGGAGGGGACATTCTACCCTTAGTGCAGTACAAAAGACTTCAACAAGAAATTTGGTGGGATCAGGATTTTAACTAGAGTCTAAAAGATGTCTCAGCAGTAGAGGGCTGCTGAATTAGCATATGGCATATTCACTAGGCATGTCTTCACTGCAGAGGTCAGGTCTCATCAGGAGAAATGCGGTAGATTTTGCTGATGGAGCTTTTTGAGGCAAGAGCCTCTGGTTTCACAGCTGGGGAAGAGAAGTGAGAATAATTCAATAATTCACAAACACTGTTTTCGGAAGATAACTTCTGGTCTCGATCACTTTTATTTGGTACAGTTGTCTGTGGTTTTGTTACCATATTCGACCAAAATTCCACAATGGGGAAATCCCCATGGGCATCTGCAGGCAGTGAACTTTGACCTGACAATGTTTAATGGCATTGTTGAGGTCCAGGAAGAGACCAGGGAGTCACTGCTGGCAAAGGTTCCGTACGGCACAGCAGCTCCAAGGAGCAGTGAGTAGCAGAGAGGATGAAGAAATGCTGCACCTCCCATTGAATTGCCAGGAAGGCGAGTCACAACCCAACAGAACTGAATGCAAGCTCTTAAGTTTCTGCATGGACTGAAGCTCACTAAGACGTAGGAAGAGCAAAGACATGGGAGGAATAAGCACAGTGTAGTGGGTGACTTCCATTTTGTCCATGTGGAAACTTTAGATGCTGCAATGAGATGTGGCATAGAAACTAATTTTTAGACACTCGAAATGAGAACTTCTTGGAGCAAATGCTCAGAGATCCCATTAGATAAGAAGAAATTCTTCATTTAATCCTGAGTATGGAAACGATATAGTTCCAGATGCACTCATCAAAGAGTGACTCTGTAATGATGATCATTATATACTTGTATTTGTACAGCTTCGTGGGAGTGAGAAAGCCACAGGTGAAAATCCCCTTTAATAAAGTCTTAATTTAAAAGGGCATGAAGAAATAATGGCACTAAAAAAAAGAGAAATCTTGCTAAGAGAAAGTAAAAGGAAAGGCAGCAAGGATAACGTATTTTTGGGTGACCTAAACCTATTACAGCATCAGAAGTATCTAACAATGGCACATCATCCACTGAAAAGGACATAAACAGTCCTAAAATAGGGAGCATCAGTTCAACAACAGGGTAAAAGAAACCATTAAACAGGAATTATTTTAAAAGAGTAAGTCATTTCAAAAAAAAATGAAAATAGAGAAGAGCTCCTGTGAGTTAAATATGAAACTGTAATTGTAAATCAAACAAGCTTCTGAGAAATTACCTGCTGAAGAACTAAAGCTTGAAATAAAAGATCTTTTTTTCCATATACATTATAAGGAGGCCTACCAGAAAATTGCTAAATGATGGAGGCTTAACAGGAGATCTCCAGGAAGATAAGGGTCCCAGAAGTGAGGAAAGGTTATTTCTTTGCTTTGGTGCTTGCTATGGAGAGCTTAGGGAGGTCTTTTTCGACAGGGGGTGAGTCTGACCAACTGTCAGAACTAAGGAGGAGGCTTTGAAAGAAACGATAAAATGAACGGTAGGAAATGAGCAGGAACAGATGGCATTCACCCGAGAGGTTTAAAGGAACTCAGATATGAAATTGCTGAACCACTCGACGTGTTGTGCAAAGTTATCACTTAAATCAATCCCAATATTATAGCAATGAAAGACAACAAATGAGCAACCAGCTTTTAAAGGAAACTCAGAAGCATCTGGAGAAATACAGCTTGATCACAGACTGGAGAAACTCATAAAAAAAATTAAATAGAAATAAAGTGAAGTCTTGCTTCAAAATAATGCGAGACCTTTGAAGGACTTAATAGGTATGTAAGTGCTGAATCCAGCTGATGTATTTGTCTTCCCAAAAATCTTTAGTAATGTCCCTTCACTAACAACACTTAAGGAAACTAAGCTGTCCTGAGGAAGGGGAGATGTCTCCTGTGAATTAGTGAGTGGCTGAGAGAGGTGATGAACTTTCACAAGGCAGCAAAACTGTAAGGACTGGTTATCAAACTCCCAACATTTGCTGTAGATCAACAGCAACAACTAAGCCTCTAGAACAGTCGAATCTAAAGATGCTTGTGAAAATCTGAGGGAAGATCTCACAATTCTGAATGATTAGGCAATCATATGCCAGGATAAGTTCATGGTCAGTAAAGGCAGAGGCATAAAAGTAGATGAAAACAGCCCTGACTATACACACATAATCACAGTGTGTGAATGAAACAGATCTGTGTAGTGGAGAAAGTACCATGGAAATGCTGGCTCAGTGCTCAGCAGTGCCAAAGCCAGCAGAGATGCTCTCAGATTTATTAGGAAAGGGAGAGCCAATGCAATGAAGAACTGTGTGATGCCACCATCTAACTCCATGGCCCACCTGAGCTCCTGTGCTGTGTGGCTGTGCTCCCCCTACCTTAAAGAAGATGCAGCAGATGTGGGAGAGGCACAGAGAGGGTCAAGAGGTGTGACACAACCTCTGCATGGAAGAGCATAAACACCAATATAGGGCCAGCTTGCATCATCATCACCTCTGGGTGGAAAAACCATTAGACAAGTTCGTGCTGGAGATTTTTCTCCTGGAAGTGAGCTAGGAAAGTGTAGTGACTTTAGCTGAAGAAGTCTGTAACCTGTGGTCGCTGGGTCAAAGCAGATCAGATAAGATGATTATACCAGCCTTTCCTGGTTGTCTGTCTACACATTTGTGATGACACGTACTCATGACTTGTGCAGCTCTGTCCATCATCACTGTCGCTAGATTTATATCTTTGGAAACATGAGTGGCAGTGATTCTTTTTCCTTTTACATGAAGTTTTACACCACATTGGTGGTTTTGACCCTTTTAGACTTTCTGGAAGCAAGGCTCACTTTCATGAGAGCAGCATCACTTGCTGGGACTTATCTTTATTTTCACCCCAAGGATGTGTTCTGGAGTCCCATGGGCTGAAGTCTCATTGAATACTCTTGTGTTTGAAGTTTCTATGAAAGTTTTTCTGTAAGAGAGTCATTTTAGGGCACAGAAAGACATGAAATAAGTCATCCAAATACCATTCCTTTTATGAAGGAAAATATCTAGAAGCTGGATAAACAATTCATATTGTTCCTCATTAGTTCACACTAATCAGTAGAGTGTCTCAAATAAGCATTTAATTAAGAATTAATGTGCCGGCTGTTATAAAATGAAATATTAATTGGAAAAGGAAAGTTTCAGGTTTGTTTAGGTGAAAGAATTCTGCCCGCCACACGCTTAACTTGATTACACAAGTGCTTTCCAATTCCTGAGTTGTTTAATGTATACAAGTTATAAGGACCTGACATTTAGCAAGGGAACACTGGCAAATTAATTCCATTCAGTGCTAAAAATGCATCTTGACATTTGGTAGCTGGTATGTTAACCGGTGCCTCCTCATCAGAATTGCATGTTTTGCTATGTGCTAATTAACTGCCCTGTTATCCTATTTCAAAAGAATTAAGAAACAATTGGGATTTAATATGTTACTAATAAGCAGACCGATGTCAGCTGCAAGGCGTGGGCTCGGTTCCAAGGGGAGGGCAGGACCATCTGCCCTCTTCACTGGTCAGAGAGAGCCTGGGGACTTGGTGTAATGTTTCTCTGCTGTCAGTGGAGGCACTTACACCCCTGTGTGACTTCTCCCCCTGGTTATGACCCAAAAACCCACAGGCACTTTGGCGTGAGGCGCAGAATGAGGTTTATCAAGTAGAAGCAGAGCAAGATGGCTCAGTATATGGACATTCCTCCAATGCTCATCGAGCTTTGAAGCTGCTGAAGCTGAGCCATGCTTTGTGAGGAGCACAATTACCTACAAGCTGGAAGTTGCAGGGACTGAAACCTTTATACATTGATGCTCACTGAGTTTGCCAAATGCTTTCAGCCAAGACGGTAGTAAAAGAGGGTTTTTTTGAGCATGTCAAAACACCTCATTTTCACGTTTTCTAGAAGGAAATGTTTTGGTTTGGAAATTAGAAAATTCTTCATTTTGATATTCCCCATGTGACAGTGCTCAGACTTCTTTCTTTCTAAATGACAGGTTCTTTGTTGTTTAAAATTGACCAAAACTTTCCCTGTTAATGAATCCTTTTAAAGACTCTTAATAGAAGAGAAAAGATCCTCTTTTTGTTTGAATGAAAGAGTCGGGATGAGGCCAGAACAATAATATTTTGGTATTCTTCCTTTGCTAGTAGCCCCTGAATGCTCCTGTCCCTCCCCTCCATTAGCACTTTGCCCAGAGTCATCTTAGCATCAGGAGGCAGGGGGAACAATGCTCATGCCCTGAGATCTGAAGGGAAAGTGATTCCTTAGGACCATTTGCAGTAAATGGTTTTGGAGGAGGGGACGGGAGGGCTATCAGACTCTCCAGCCTTTGAGCTGGTGAGCTAATGGCCCTGTGCAAAAGGCAGATTGCAACGCCTTTGCTGTGGGATGTGTGTGTTGTACTGAGGTGCTGCAGGCAGCCAGGGGCAGAGGCTGTTAATCACTGGAAAAAATGGAGCTGTAAAGCCTTCTAACAGCCTTGCAGTTCTTGTCCCTTTTCTTCTCTAATGAAAGTCCTCGCCCCTTGCAGTTCCATCTCCCCTGGCTCTATCCTGACCATCTAGATGTCACTTCCCATGATCTTTCCTTGTTGGTCTCTGGGTTTTTTGGTTTCACAGAAGTAATAGTTCACCCTGTCCCTTTTAATGGTAAATGCATGGGTGCACTCGGTTCTGTTGTCGACCAAGCTGCAGGAACCATCATTTTCCCTTTGACTCAACAACAGGGCTGTCACAGCCCCTTACGGCACCATCTGACCACTCCTGTTCTGACTCGATCCAATACTTGAACAGAGCTGGTGTGGGATCCATGAAGGACTCTAAGTCCCTCAACAGTAGCCTGAGACAGGGAATCACTTAACTCCAGGTAGACAGTGTTTTGGGTAGTGCTGCATATGCTCTCCAAAACACTTTTCTCCGTAAGTTTTCAGCCAAGATCTACAGACCTTCAGTGTTTCTTCTGCAGACCATGTAAGCAGCTAAATGCTTCAAGAAAAAAAGGCTAAATCTCAGAATGTTTGGGGGACAGTGTAATAAACCCACAACTGGAAGCTGTCAACATTGGATTAGCCACAACCGGAGCATCCCACTTAACCGATTCTGACTTGTGCCGATACCTCACAAATCAGCTCACACAGAAGGTTATATTAATTTGGAGCTGTCTTGAGCATCTCCATCTGACCATGCTTATTTCCCCTACTGCCCACATTATTTGTGAGCATGTCACTACCAGGTGTCACGAGCTGAACTTTAAGTTAACAGAATGTCAGCATCTACCAACATTTCCGTCTGGGTATGTGAAGCTAAGGGCATATTACAAGTCCAAAATCCAGTAGGTTTCCACCCAAAGTGGAAGAATGGTAGGTGAGTGCTTCCCCCACCCAAAGGGAAGACTTGCCAGGACGACTCCAACTCCTCTGTCCTAACCATCACAAACTTGGCTTGTCAAAAATGTATTTCTTTGATCGAAAGAGCATCACATTATCCATGCATTGCTGCAGGGCAGCTTTGCACATTGGGGCTGAAACTGCAGTGCTGCTAAATCTTTGCAAGTACATACCCTGCCTCACCTGAACTGGATTGTCCTCGTGCCCTTATTCTCAGACTTACTGGGGTTTAGCTCCTAGTTTTGTATCTTTTATGCGCTGCACATCCCAGCTTGCACACGCTCAGGGAATTATAGCACATTCTCTCCAACCATCACAGTGAGGTCCATGGGGCAAAGATTAAGTACATTCCAGTGCTCATAATTTGATTTCTTATTGGCTTTCTCCTTTAGTGAAACAGCAGCTTGCTTCTGTATAGAGTCCATCTCCAGCCTAGTGTGACCTGGGGAGGCTTTGCAGGACTAAGCAGCCAGAAATCCAGTGTCTATCATGCAGGTACAACCTCCTGCTCTGGTGCTCTCCAGCCTAAGCTCAGGTATCAGAGCCACATGCACATATCCTGTCTGAAAGTCCCTGTGCTTTTGCCGAGGCTGGAGGTAGGGCTCAGCTGCTGGCTTCCAGCTGAATTTGGCAGCTGATGTCTCTGCCTCCTGTGGGAAGAGCTCTTCATCCAGCCCAGGCAGCGCCAGGAACAATGGCATCTCAGTGAGGTGCTTACACATGGGAGCAGAGCAGGTCTGCATGCAACCTGTCTCACAATGATGCCATGATGTCCAGCGTTCAGACTATGGGACAGTGTGCTTTCTAGCCTTTTATGGGGGCCCGCCCCAAGTGACCTACAATGGAGCTTGGGACCGCTATTGGTACCCAGTACCGCTTGGACCACTGGGGTCCCAAGCAGCATCAAGCAACAGCAAAGAAGGAAGGGATGGAGGAAGGGGGTGGGAAGGAAGTGAGTGAGGCAATGTCACTCACCTGTCACCTCTCTCAACTCAGTGCACAGGGAAGAAGCCTGGTGCAGTAGCTTCAACAGAGTTGGAGAGCAGCAGTACAGAAAGGACTGGACTTGCAACCAAAGTCAGGACCTGGCCTCCTATTCAGTGCTGGGAACCTGCTGGCTTAGGTCAGTCCTTGTGACGTTTTGTGCAGCATTGCTTTGTCAAAAGAATATGTAGGAAAATATCCTTGAAAGATGTCTCTTGGAGAGGGTTGGCCCACAAGAAAGATGTCAGATAAGAAAAAGTCCAGGTCTTCCTCTTTCTCACTCAGGAGGAAGCTCCAAGCATAAGGGAGCCACACCACCTCCACCACCTGCCCCCCAGCATGGCAGGGTCCTGCAGTGTCCTGCAGGCTACAGGCAGCAGCTTCCAAAAGTGACCACAGGAAAGCACGGGTGCTGAAGAAGCTTCCTTTCCCAGAGGAGAGGTAACCCAATTGGGACCTCACCTGCAGTGGGAGAAGATTTTGAAACCGAGATGTTCACTTGAATGACTGGTAAGAACCCATGTGCTTATACCACAGCAAAAAAACCCAAACACTTTATATCACTTGCCTCCATGATGGACCTGGAACTTCAGGAGCAAATTGCTCATCTTCTCTTTTTGCCTCAACCTGCCAACAGCATGAGAGGTGTCAAGCCATCATCATGTCACCTCCCACATCCCTAGTCAACCTTTTATTGCAGGGAAGAGCCAATCACTAGCTCCCATCTTACAGAATGGTAGAATGGTTTGGGTTGGAAGGGACCTTGAAGATCATCTCATTACATCCCCCTGCCACGGGCAGGGACACCTCCCACTAGACCAGGTTGCTCAGAGCCCTGTCCAACCTGGCCCTGAACACATCAAGTGATGGAGCATCCACAGGGCAACCTGTGCCAGTGTCTCACCAACCTCAGAGTGAAGAATTTCTTCCTCATTTCTAATTTAAATCTCCCTTCTTCCAGTTTGAAGCCATCACCCCTTGTCCTATCAAGCCCTTCTAAAAAATCCCTCCCTTTTTCAATTTTGTGATGCTCTCTCTAATCATAAATCCCATCTTGATGGATTTTTTTTAATCTCATGCTCATGAAAATACCTTCTCCAGAGAAAACACTGCACCTATAAGTAAAGACTCCTCATGGGTAAGTTCTGCATACAGTCTCACTCACAGCAGGAGGAAATGCACAAAATACTAGCCATTGTTACACAGGTCCTAGTGAGGGACACATCAGCATAGTCAGCCATGACAAATGTGCAGAGCAGCAGTCAAGAACATGTAAGAAAATCCTCTTTCAAACAAATAAAGGGTTATAGAAGTTACAATCAACTTTCAGTCTTTGTAACTTTTAACATGGCTGTGCCAGTTACTGTCACAGTCACACAGAAGCCATCCCCGTACACCATGGGAGGTTACTTATGAAGACCATTAACCATTCTCACCAAAATACTTATAAAATGTTAGTGACAAATGATTCCACAAATGGATGATGATTAGCCTCATAATCTCTTATTTCAGATATAAAAGTGGTTACATTGAGCCTGAAAAAGGTAAAGAATATTCAAGCTCCTGTGCACATAAGGGTTTCTCATAGTCACTAATTGGAGTTGGCCAGATTATTTGTCAGGAATAACATGCTGGCTTCATTCATCCCTTCCTCCTGGTTAGGAGTAACTCTCAAGCAGATGGCAAGGAGGTCTGGGGTCATCACAGCAATCTTCACTCCCCTGAGAAAGCATGTCTGTACTCGTCTGAAGATGGAACACGAGGGTATCAAGGGCTGGCAGGGTGGAGATGGGAGTACTGTAACTGCACGCTGGCTGTGCCACGCTTGGAGTCCTGGGAAACACAGGGAGAGTGAGACACTGTGTTACAGAGAGAGCAGCAGAAGGCTGGGAGAAAGCAGCATCCGTGAGTGCTTTGGTTTGGTTACTGTAGCATGCAGCGGGTTCCCAGATTGCTTGGTATCATTCTTGCTCTGGGTGACTTTCACCAAGAACAAATTGTTCCTTGACACAACAGTCATTTAAGAGATGTTTCCTTTCTTTCACAGTGATATAGAGGAATAATTGTTCGGCATTAAAGTGACTCATGTCTTCTCACTCACGTCTTGCTCACCAAAGGGGTTCACACTGCCCATCTTCTGTCCCTGCTCATCCCCTTTCAATCTCACTGCTATACCTGTTGGAGGTGACAGCCCTGCTGTTTTCCCAGCAAGGCACCAACTCCTTACTCTCCACCAAGGGTGTTATTACTTTCTCTGATGCTTCCTCTAATGCCTCTTAGACCACATCTGACCAAAAAACATTCTTATGGAAAAGTTACATCTTAAATTGCAGTGCTGGTAATCAAAGGAGCATCAAATCTCAGGCCACCAGTGTTGTGCAAGGCAATCTTGAAAGCAGTCCAAGAAACTTTCTTTAGTCCTAGAGAACCTGTGATTTTTAATGGTGTACATTAAATAGCCTTTTCAATGCCAGAGGCTTCAGCAGGTATGATTTCTATATAACAGCCAGCTTAGAGCACAGTATTTTCCCTGGCATCTGTGGAAATAACTTTGCATTGTATTTGACTGCAGCTATTATTTACACATAGCTTTATGATAAGATGGGAGGGATTCAAGGAGCTGGAGATGTACCCTGGAAACACCTTCACCTCTTGAGAGTTTTCCCCTGAGCATCTTGTGATTTGCATTGTCCCACTGATATTTCTGCACCATCTTAAAATAGCTTAAAATTCCATGTTTCCTCCCAGGTGAGCGTGAGCAGATGACCAGGGTCAGTTTCCTTTCTCATAAAATTATATCCAGTTGGGAAGTTGAGCAGCAGCAGATACAGGTAACAATCCACACATCACTTCACACCCCAACACCCGAGCCCAGTGGTTCTCAGTGAGTTGCAGTGAAAGATTGTTGTTCCTCTAGTGGTTCAACTCACCCATTCTTGAAAAAGGACTTTAGAAAATGACATTTCATACTTGCAATCCTGATCCACTTACACACTTAAGAGATTATAACATATTTTCTGAGCCAAGAGTTATCAGCGTTTGTGCTTGTAGCTGTGTGATGAGTGAAAAATGATAAAGCTTAGGTAAAGCTCTTAAACTCAGGGCTAAATTAAGCTGACAACACACATATTTTGTGGATTCAAAGTGCACGTGTCAGTGGTTCTTCTGGTTCAGCTGATATGGGTTAAACTCCTTGAAGTTGTGCAGCCAGTTAGGTGACTTGGACATTTTTTCTCTGAAGATCCTATTAGACCATGGGAGGATTTCCTAAGAAATATCCCTAGGAACTGCAAACAAGACAGGTTGAGAGGATCTTTGCTCCATGTCAAGTTGCATTCCGTATCAGTGCAACAACATGTGGTGGACCAAAAGCCTTTACAGATTGCTTAATGTGGAAACTTGTTCCTGTGGGGGGAGCTGGCACAAATCCCAGTGGCCACTTTGGGGCAATTTAAAGCATCTTCCCTAGTGATGATGCTCTCCCCAGGACAGGAATCACCTTTACTGATTCAGGACAGTATGGCCAATTTCCACACTCTGGACTCGGAGATCACATGAGCTGTTAAGGGAAGTAGCCCTTCAGCAGTGAACTTTCTGGTGGAAGGACTCCATCTCTGCGTTCTCATGACTCAATTTATCTTTGGACTAACAACCTGTCTGGACCAGAATGTTTTGTTTGGAGAAATGAGCCAAGACTTCTAATGGTTCCTATCCTGGCTGGGGATCTATGTGAAACACTTTGTCTCTCACACGTGAGGAGGCCATTACCTAGTGTAGCTCCCACCTTTGCTGACCTGACCATCACCCTCCTCCCACTGCTTTCACCCCTGAGACTTTAGACCCTGTTCCTGAGCTCTGACATGCCACCCATCAGCCTGGCACCCCAACTTCACACCTTGCGAGGAAATCTTCCCTGGTCTGCATCCCCTGCCATGACAGTCTGCCAGGGGCAATAAGCAGGTGAAACGACACCAGTGGAGGTCTCACCCTTCCAGGCAGAAGCTGCTTTTCACTCGCTGGCAGTTTCCTCAGTGTTGAAAGCTGTGTGGCAGAGGATGGGCCTTGGAAAAAAATTCTGGGAAGTCAGGTTCTGACATATTTGCAGGAAAATGGATACATTAATAAATTTTATTTGAGTTTTCCATTTCCTGAGAAGGATAGCTACATCATGAATATTAACAATATGAAGGCAGGGGATTAAAAGAAAGTCTGAGGCTGCCTGTGGGGGCCCAAAGTCTGTCTCCTGTTGTGGGCAGGGAGAATGGGGCTGGTGCAGCTGTCCTGGGTTTCCCCATCCTCTACCCCATCACCAGCAAAGAGGGGCAGAGTTTGATCCGGGGTGCCTATGCAGCTCCATCAAGCTGTGCAATCTAAAATAGCCCAAATTAATGTTGCTGTAAAATGAACCAGGGGGGTCTTATTTTATTACTTCACTACTGGTGAGCATGGAACAACAGTCCCATTATTTTGCTTACAACCAGGGTGATGTCATGCCCCATCATCCCCAAGCCATCCCATCCAGCTTTCACCAATACTACTGGACAAGTCATTTCCTGGACATTCCCCATTATGCCAAGAGTTCATTAAAATTAACATCAGCTCATTACAATTAACAGCACATTACAAGTAACATCAGCTGTGCAAAGGCCTCCTTAGTCAGGTCTTACCAGCTCACGGTTGCAGGTGACCTGGACTTCCAGGATTAAATGTATTACTGCTGCTGTTCAACATCATCCTGAGCCTCCGTGGGACAGAGCAGCTCAGAGTCAGCGCAACGTGGCGGCCTCTTCCACCATCTCTCCAAACACAGCCCTCCTTTAATACTTCTGCTTGTTTTGCTCCATCACTGCTGATTTCATCACTGCTGTCTGCTGAAGGATTTGGTTGATTGCCAGACCTTCTTCTGGTCCCAATGCATTTGTTAATCTTTCTTGGATATTTTGTTAGCCTGGCAGCTACTGCCATCTGATAACCACCTTTAGCCTTCCTTAGCTACAGACAAACTCTTAATATTTATTCGCCATTGTTAACATCAGCTCCCTTCTTCCTGTTTGATAGTATTAGTAATAATATCACTTATAATTGTTATTGTTCCACGTCGCTTTTTATCCCCTAGCTATAGTAAAAGGCTTTTGCAACACTCAGGCTGGTACACGGGGGTTTATCCCGTGACTCACAATGCACATTTCAACAAAAGGTAATGGCTAAAGTGTTCGAAATTTCTGGCTTTCAAATGTCAGAGAATATTCTGAAATAACACCAAACCTTACTTCTGCTGTTCCGAGTGACCAAGGGCTCCCTGAGGACTTAATTCTGCCTTAGCTGATGTTTTACTTGGGAACATCGTTCTCCTGTGGTGTATTTTTTTGGTTTTGTTGTTTCCCCCCCCCTTAGAAACCTAAAATTTACAAAATTATTATTTTCTTTGCTCCTGGTGGTATTATACAATGTCATTTTTTTTAGAGAAGTGCAAACAAACAAATAAGACCTTTTGTAAATAATGAAGGAAAACCTTATTAAC
The DNA here is from genome assembly GCA_013399075.1 of Chloroceryle aenea. NCBI lineage: Eukaryota > Metazoa > Chordata > Aves > Coraciiformes > Cerylidae > Chloroceryle > Chloroceryle aenea. The sequence continues at coordinate 220,411 of VWZY01001097.1, read as the reverse complement.
CTACTTAGAGAGCAGCCAGACAACTCAGGGATAAAACAACTGTCCTAGTTTAGGTGTAAGCATCAGGAAAAATAAATTAAACCAGCTAGAAACTAAAGGCATTTTTACATATGCTTAGGTGGTAGTAAGCAGGACAAAGGCAGAGCTGGGGAACAAAACAAGGGATGGTTTATGGGTGGATGCCGGGGACAGCAGGTGCTTCAGACTCCGGGATCTGGGGCTGTGATGCCTGGAGAGAGACATCATCCCCAGCTCGTCCTGGTGTCAGGTCCCCCACTGAGCCCATTCCCCATGCCACTGTGGGACCACACACCCCAAGGAACCAGAGTCAGCTGGCTGTGGTAAGTGCTAGGACACAGATTTGGAAAGAATTTACCATTTTCTTGGAAATGGATCCGTTCTGCCCAATTTCTGTGTGTTTGCTCTTGAAGGTGTTATTACCAGCAGGATCCTCGGTAAAGTGCAAGGGACACAAAATACTTCCCAGCTCCCTAGGGCCAATGCAGCTAAGATGATGATCTTGGAAATTAACACACCAGTCTCTTGAAAACCCTTCAGAGACCCCAAACCTCAGTGAAGGTGCCCTTAGGAAGGAAGTCCCAGCCCTATTATCCATATGCAGAACATTTTTCAGGGTCTGGGCCAGAGCTTGTAGTTTCCATAGCAAGGTTCTTTGAATCCCAACATTCACAAGGAAAGATGAAATTGCTACAAACAGCAGCTACATCACTCTCTGTGCCCCCCAATGTCACACATACTGTGCCTGTTTACCGTCAAACGTCCCAGACAATGCCCTTCTCTGAGAAGGATGTCAGGTGGTCCCTCTCAAATGGATATACACAGCTGAGGGAGCTGGAGTGTATGCTCATAATAATTTGTCTGGCATTATTTTGCCTTCCCATCACTAGCTTTTTGAACAACATCACATACACAATTTTATGACGGAGCTCTACCATGAAGGCTCTTTGATACATATTCATAGCAGATTCTTGGCTTATCTCTCAGCAACATTCACACATGCTGCTTACTCGAGCTGTTGTTTTTTTAAATGCCTAACATATAAAAGTTTAATCGCAAAGTTGCTTAATGTTTGTTTCTTATGAAAAGCATTATTATTGCTCAACAAAATTCTCTCGAGGTTTTTTCCTATATATGGTGCTGCTCGATCCGTGCTGAATTCAGATGCAGTGTACTGAAACACAGCACTGCTGGGGTCCCGCTCATCAGGGCTCCCCAGGGTCAAATATTAGATGGAAAGCTATTGATGGGACAGCAACATGGCATGAGCAGAGGAACTGCGTGCTTCTTCTGGCAGCATATTGGGAGATATTTCGTTATTAATATTAATGACTAGGACGTGGGGCTAAACAAAGCTTTTCTGTAGCCAGAGTAGGTGTTAAGTCCTCTTCTGGAGCCCAGAGAACAGATCACCCAAGGAACAAGCCCTTGAGTAGCTGGAAAAGAGCAGATAACAGCAGAAGGAGTCTGTCCTCTGGGAGGTAAGTTCTGATGAGGCTCTGCCCGGAGCTGGAGTCGGTGCGGGCTCAGAGGGCAGGATTTGCCTTCACGAAGACTCGCCGGCGCCCTGCCTCCTAGAAACCAAGCAGGCTGTTACATATGCAGACTTTTCCTTGTATTTCCAGGGAAATACAGCAGCCTGGTGGCTGCTGCTAGAACTGCTGCCGTGGCCTGAGGGCAGGTGTAAGCAGCAGGAGGAGGCTGCGAGGGCGGGCGGAGCCGGGTGGCTGTAGCACCAGAGAAGTCCCAGGAAAGGATGCTGCAGCCGCAGGGGTCTGAGGAACACATCGGGGGACACATCCTGGGCACGCCGAATGCGGAAAGGGCATTCATCACCTCACTGTGGGAAAGTCAGATTACAGAGGGTGTCTTGCAACCCTCTGAAGGGCTTCCAGTGCCGCTGGGTGTGGCTAGCTCGATGTGGCTGCATCCTCACTGGATGCCTAAAATAACCTTGCACCTTCAGAGGGAGGGGTGGTTGCTCTGGATTGCTGACATGAGCAAACAGACTTTCACCTCGGCTTAGCTAGCAGAGACGTGATTAAATGGAGGTAAAACTCAGGCAGGCCTCTCATGATGATGCACAGAAGAAACTAAGACAGGAGAGGATCACTCAACCTGCAGTGGTTGGCATGTTGTGTGCTCCAGGATGAACGCACCTGATTGTGGGTCAAAGAAAAAGAGAGTCCAGAGAAGGGAAAAACTGTCTTGCAAGAGCACCAACACATGTCCATGTCCCTGCCTGAAGCAATGCTGAGATAGGGAGACACAGAAGTACTCTGGGGTTTGCTACAGAGGTCCGCTACTGTTCCACAGGTGGTTACAGTGCCCGTGGAGGGGTCTCGCTAAACTTTTCACTCCTCCCATACAAGTGCTGTCCCCATAAATAGTAAGAAGGACATAAGACCTATGAGGAAGATGGGCATATGACCTATGAAAAGACACTGAGGTAGCTGAGATGGTATGGTCTGGCAAAAATCCAGAGGCTAAGGAGGAGGTCTTCCAGCAATCCTTGCTTGAAAAGGAGCTGTAAAGATGACACAGCCAATTTCTTTGACAACAGAGCAAGGGATGATGGTCACGTGTTGCCATATAGGAGGTTCAGGTTGGACAATAAGAAAACCGTTCCCTAGGATGGTGGTGAAGTCCTGGGACGGGTCACCAGAGAGGTGGGGGAACTGTCCTTTGACAGATGAATTGTCCTGGGCTTAACTATATGCAGAAGCAGTGACCAGACCCAGTGCTGGTGACAGGGGACCCTTCCAGCACAGACATCCAGACAAAGTGATCCCAGAGTCATTCCAAAGAGTAAGAGGTTTGTTGTCAAGAAAGGTGGTCTGAAGGAGACAAAACAACATCAGAAGTGTGATGCACATTTCATCTCTCCTCTCAACTTCAATATTAATTTCTGATGCCAGCAGTCGCCTCTTCACTGGCTTGGCAACTTGGCTGCCTGGATGAGGAAGGTCACTGATGGCACAGGGGAGTGTTCTCAACAGCACCTCCTTTGCATGTCATCCTGGAAGAGAAGAAGGACAAACAACCTGCAGAGAAATCTCTTTGTTTGCTGCTCCACCAACCCAATGTGCTCCCACATGCCTAAATGCAGTCCACAGGGTGCCCTGCTGTGCCACAAACGTGTGGTCTGATGGGTCCCTCACATTCTGTTTTTTTCTACTTTCTTCCCACCACGCACATCCTGGAAATGTCTCTACCCCATTTCTACCAGGAACTGGTCAGTTGATACTCTCCAGGGGCCCCGTCCATCCTGTGCTTGCAGCAGCCAGCCCATGACACCCAGTCCCTTCTTGCTGGTCACACAGCCACTGCCTTCAAAAGGATTATGACACACAGCCATAAAAAAAAGCTGAATAAAGACATCACATTACAAACATTCTCTGCAACCTTAAGAAAGAGGGTGGAAGACCAAGTTTTAATAATAAAACAAGAGGCACAAATAATTAATCAGCATTTCTTGACATCTTGTTGGGTGGTGCTGTATTGCTGTCTGACACAGAAGTCCAGAGAGAGACTTTCTGGTGTGTTCAGCTGCCTGATCCCAGCATCTCAGCCGTAGCACAGCTGTAATGGAAATGCCCTTTCAAAGTACATGTGCAAATTGAACCAAGTGTCTGAGAGGAGCCGGGTCAAAGGCACTGCTCCACAGCATGAGATGCATCACCTAATTCCTGTCAAGTCACTTCCCCCCTCCTCCCCAGCTGCTTCCCCACTCCCTCTGCCTTTGTCCTCTGCACACCCTGTCCTCTCACAGCAGCAGAGTCCCCAGCGCATCCCAGCCTTCTTCCCCCAGGGCTCTGATATGCAATGCTCATTTGATTACTATGTATGTGACCTCTCATGTTCTCAAGCTATTCGTGTGCTTCAGCTGAAGGGTAGGCTCAGTGAGGAGCTTCTGCCAGGCATCCATGACCTTTCTTGTGGCCTGAGCTTTAAGATATTAAAAAGCAAAGTGCCCTTTGGTAATGAGCTGGTCCTAGGCTGGATGAACAAGTCATCTCCACTCCTGTTGCCTCTCCCTCCCTCATCCCCCAGACAGCAGTGCCTGGAGCTGTGCTGTGCCACTGGCCATTGTCACAGTGCCACAAGCAAGGGCTGGTGCAGATCCCAGACCAGGTTGCCCTGCAGAGACACAATATGGTGCATGGTATTGGTAAAGGGCTGGAAGCCTTGTCAGACAGCTCAAAAGTACTTTTTCTTTGCTTTTCAATAATAGCTGATGACTCTCAGTCCTTCTAAAGCAGAATGGCTGGGATGTCAAGGCACATTCATGCTACTGTGAAGCTCAGGAGGCAGAAGAACAGGGCTGGCCACAGAGGTTGCCCTTGTGGAAGAACTCAAATGCTTCATCGTCCTTGTGACTCTTCTTGAGGATTATACCCTGATGTAAACAACCTCAGCCCTTCCAGAAGTAAAGACAAGCAACAGGGACCTTTGAGGATGCTGAAAGTCATTTATGAAGCAGGATGAATCACTCTGTGTTTTGTGGCTTCCCAAACATTTTGTATTGCAGCGCCATGTGTCCAAGTAAATCTCCCAGGCCAGTCCTGTGGGCATATTTGCTGATGTCCTTTTTGGAGCTGAAGCATTCAGCCAGATAATCCCAAAAGACTTTCCAAATTGAGAAATCAAGTAATTCACTCCCAAAGTGTAGCAGCTATCAAGCAAGAGCCATACAATGACAGCACCATGATGCCAATGTCAAGGAGAGCAAGAGCTACACAGACTGTGATGATGGAAGGGTCTGAACGCAATGCACATGGGTCTCCTTTGACACACAGAGCTCCACTCTATTTCCCTGGTTTCTAGGACATTTGTTTTTCAGCCTGTTTTTAAAATGTGTGCCATCTTCAGAGGCCAGGGTGTGTTGTGGACCAAAAGGGCAATTGTTCTTATGTTTTCCCTCCCACCACAATTATGCGTGACCTACATGACCTGTCCAGCCCGAAGACTTGAGAAGAACAGATGAGACCCATTCCCCACTTGTAGTTCGAGTGATCTCAAGAAGAGAGGGCAGTGTGTCATCAGTCCCCAGAAGGAGCATCTCCAACCCAGAGAGGTGTGAGCATTGCACGGCCCTTTAGAAATGCACCTTAGCCCATCACCCTAAGGAACAGTCTGGATGCTGCTCTGCTGCTCATGGTAGACTCCCTGCACTCTTCACACAGACCCTACGCAAAGCTGTGACCAGAAAACTCAGTGACGAGGAACCTGCAGCACTTCTCCTTGCAGAGGCGGAAAGAAATCATATTCAGATATCTTTTCCAGCTGCTGGGAGCCAAGTATACCTCCTTCCTCCTCCTTGCTGTCAACACCTAGGAAATGTCTTGATTTCAGGCATTACTGGAATGCCTTTTTTATCTTTGACTTGTGCTTCCAAGTTGATCCCTCTTAAATGATTGGGTTTTCTTGGGTTCCCTGTTATTGCAGACAAAACTCAGGGCTCCTGGAAATTAGTGTAAACTGTTGACCAAGATGTCATGAGTCACAACAGTTCCACGGGGCGCTGGTAGTTGTGACATTCTTTCTTCAAAGGCAAATATGTGGAGAGAATAGCACGTCCTGTGTGTCCCCAGCTGCAGTGCTCTGGGCTGGTGAATGTGTCATTAAGGTGCCTGATCCACTTTCCCTGCCGTAGTATCTGATGTCGTTGCTTCTTCAACCATGTTCTAGTATTTCTTGAGGAGACATCTGCCATATAATGAAGAATTTTTGTGGATGGATGCAAGCATCCTTCTGAGAGATCAACTGCTAAGTAAAAGGTGCTCTAGGGACAAGATCTTGAAGATCTGAGGATGGCTGAATCCAGATTCTTCAGGCCAAGCCCTTCTCAGCACTCAGTACACTTTGGCAACATAAGCTCTTTGCTCCTGTGTAAAAAAAAAACCAAACCAAAAACCCTTGAAACTTTTGCTGCTGAACAACCTTGAGCCAAGACCTCTGAGGCAGCATAGGGAAAAGTCCTTGGTTGCCTGGAAATACCCCTTCTGCTTCCTTCCAGCCTTTTTTTACACCTCAGTTTGCTTCTGCTACTGGGTGAATCCATTTTATTAACAGCTCTTCATAAAGCCTGGCAGCATTTGAAAGACTGCAATGTTTGCCTCTGAATATCAATAAGCAGCCGCCTTTCCAGCCTAGGGAAGATTTGAGGGAAGAAAGAGCAAAGCTCTGAGGATCAGTGATCAATGGCAGCCCCATGGGGATCCTGAGTTTAGGAGATTTGTTATTGAAATATTAACTGAATTCCCGCCCAGAGTGGGCTGAGCAGGAGCTCTGAGCTGCTACTCGAAGCTGCCCAGCAGCTGGGAGGATTGCAAAGTGCCGGGTCTCCAGTCACAATGTGCACTTCAGTGTTGGCAGCACCTCTGGGGCATCTCCTCCCACCCACCCCCTGATGCCAGCACCTGCAGTTGTGGCCAGCTGGGCTTGCAATGCATAGGACCTTCTTCTCCCCATCCAGCATTTTTTTCCCAAGTGAAATGTTGGTGAATTAGAGGTAAAATGGCCCTTTCTTCTTCAATGGAAAGGAAGAGAGGGTCGGATCAGGGCCATGAATCTAGGCAATGGACAGCTCAGTTTCAGGCTTGGCTTGGTCTTAGCTACAAGAGCCTAGCAGGACTCAGGAGGGCAGTGGAGGCATGGCAGAAGTGAGGGTGGGCAGGAGTTGTGTACCAAATTGGTTTTGGATGCAGTGTGTAATTGTTTTGTAGAGAAGACCAAATTTTTTTTTATTTTTTTTTTCCACGGGAACACATTGGTTTCAATGAAATATTAATAGAAAACAGTTCCTCTGGTCCAAGAGCAAACTTTCAATAAATGAGTGACAGATACACAGCAATGTGTTGCCCAGCGCTTGGAGGGTTGAGATAGGACTCAAAGGACCTAAATTGTATCCCTCCAAAAGAGACAAGAGCACAGAGCTCCCACTACCCAGCAAATCCCCTGCACCAGATACTTGTGTTTTAGGATGGCTCTGCAGCACATTGTTTTTGACCCAAGATCCCATCTCAGACCTTGGCAGTCTTCCCAGTTCATGTTTAATGGACACTTTCCAGAAAGACATTTCACTTTTGTCAAAAATAAACAAACAAACAAGGCTGGCAAATAAAAAAAAATATTTTATTTATCAAATTCCCTGATCAGCCTGTTGGCTGTCTTCCTTCCCATCCAAAATCTGCTTCTGTTCCTGCAAATAAAGCCCGAAGGCACCCTCCTTTGGCTAGCTAAAGAGCTGCTCATGCCCATACTTCCAGTTGGATAGAGCAAGAGCAATTAGGCATCTGGTTCTTCTGAGCTGCTGGTACCCCTGGGCTCCTGGGGGTAGAGATGCAGAGGAATGATTTCAGCTTAACCCTGGACTGCAGAGTCTGTATGGCCAAGAGAAGACATCCACAACTTGGAGGTGATAGAGAATTTCCCCTCAAGGAGCATCTCCTTGCCTGGGGGTCATCCTGGGGAGCAGTCAACTGTCCATGCTCACTCATCTCTAAATACTTGCCGACTTTCAGATGCTTCTCTTCTGGTTTGAAGGGCTTTGGCAAGAAAGGAAGGAGACACCGATGACACGCGCAGCACTACTACAGTGGGGTGAGTCCTTCTGGAGCCAGGGACTAGAAGCTACAACTACAAGGCTGGTCCTTGGTGTCACAAATGCATTCACAAGGCTGCTTCAGGTCACATCAGCTCAAACCAGCTGCTCCCCTCTGTGCCAGTGAGGGAGACTCACAGAACAAGTGGTTGTGCCAGCTGTCATTGTGTCACCTGGAAAGATCCCAGTGTCCCACTTAGAGAAGCTCCAAGGCCACACATCTCTGCTGGAACAGGACACTGGCACAGAGCCATGAGGTTGTTGCGCTTCTTGCTTTGCCTGTGTTACTAACACCCTGCTGCAGAAGGGCTATGAAAGTCTGAAGCCTCATTCTTTCCAGCTATTTATTATCTTTTTTTGCATTTTCCTCATGTCAGACAATGAAAATCAATTCAGTCAGGTTTGTTCTTGCTGGGAGCTGCTTCCTCTGTCAGTCCCTTCAAGCTCCAAACTCTGTTTTCGTATGTATCTGGAAAGATTTACTCCTTTATGAGTTCCTACACTGGAATTTTACCTGAACATTGTGAGTACCTTTCCTGACACCCGAGGAGGAAAAAGAAAAAATATGAAGAGCAGCTGGGTGACACCTAAATGCATTGAGCTGGAAAGGGTGAAGTGCCAGAGCACTGTAATTTAAAATTACAAAAGGCCTCAAGGAGGATCAAGAAATAAAGGAGGAAGTAGACATAGAAATATCTATTGAGCTACATGGAGAACATAAAATAGAAGAGAAAGTAGTAAATACAGAGAAAAATATACCTCAAAAACACTTATCAAGGGCTGGAACATGATCAGGACTGTGGACACATTGGGGTTTGCAGTTCTCAGTGATGGGTGTAACTCCTCTGTGCTTCCTGATCCACTCAGCACCCGGTGGAAGCACCTTCGGTGCTTCCTGCCCCTACCTTCATCTGCTGCTGGGTCACTAAGGTGACAGTTCAGCTGGTGGGAACATTTGGAGGGTCTCTGTTTTGAGAAATTGGACCAGCCTTTCCTCAGCCAGGCTCATGCTAAGCTGTCTTCCCATCAGCACCAAAGAAAAATGGAATCTATTAGCAGAGTTGAGAACAACTCTGTTTGGACAAAGAGAGGCAGCAGCAGTGTCCTGCTTCCTATTCCCTCTCCAGACCAGTCCCACTCCTCATCCTGAGCATGCACAGCTCCAAATGCCACCTGCTCCAACTGAGTCTGCTCCTCCATCAACAAAGCAGACAGATCAATGCTTTGCATGATCAGGTGAGGTACCTCCCTGCACAACATGGTTCCCCCCAGTTTTTGGAATGGATGAAGCTTCTGCGGCTGCCAAGTTACTGCGTTCTCCCTGTTTCTAAGAACAGCCAGCATGAAGAAACATCAAAGGGGACTTTCCAGCCTGCGCTTCCTAAAACACAGCACTAGGCAACAGCAGATAGGAGCCGGTGTCATTAAATATGCATAACCTCGCAGATCACAAGGTAGCACTTAGCTGTCCTCTAATTAAAAGGCAGATGCTTCCTAATACAGTGGAAAAAGCCTGCTACAAGACACTAAATTTTCCCTGCGTGATGGCTGATTGATGAGGAGCCCTGTAGCTCTCTCCTGCCCAGCCCAGAGATGCCAAAGGGACCTTTTGAGCTTCTTCAGCCTCATTCAAGAGTTGCTGAGGGGCTCTGCTCAAGAGATACCTTCCAACCAGCCAGACAATTGGGATCTCACTTGATTTGCTAAGTCAGTACCGAAAAGGTTAATGCTGAGAATAGGTGGAAGCACTTTTGGACATCCATGCCAGCTACAGAGCTGCTTCCTGCCCAGAAGAGCTTGGAATGAATAAAAGAAATACTGTTGTACTGAATCAGTCCCTCTAGAAATGAGCTCTGGCTTCCCACTGGTTATTTTCATTAATTAATTACATTTGTATTCATGGAACATGTCAGCATCCCAATCATGGTCCAAGATCTCACTATGCTGGGGTATGAACAAACAAACAAAATGAAACAGCTCCTTCTCCAAAGAGCTTCAAGTATGGAGTAAAGAGATGAGATGACTGCAGCCAGAGAGCCACAGGGTCTTGGCCTGGACAGGGTTGCATTCTGAACATATTGTGGGGCATGACTGTGGAACTGCATGCCAGTCTGATGCCAGAAGTGTCTCCTACATCATTCCCATGCACCTGGGATACAGAAATCCCAAGCGGATCCTCCAAGTGGTTTTCCTCTGGAGGATATGTTATGATCCATGGGCTCAGCTGGGAGACAGGGCTTGCCCCCCCAGGATCACCACCCATTCTGCAGAAATCAGGTGGTGAAGGAGGCATCACACCAGCTTTTAGGACCTTGGCAACTATGTACTGACCAAAACCCAGGGGTGCTACACAGAGCATCCCTCCCTTCACCCCACCAATCAGCGTTCCAGAAGACAAAGCAGGTTTGAGACCCTATGAGAGGGAACCACAGACAGGTTCTCATGCTCAGCACTACCCTCTATGGCATTGTGGGATCAAAGAGACACTGACTCACAGTCAGCAAGATGCAGATTGCATGTTAAGTGGCTGCACACAGCTCCCAAATGAAGCTTCCTCTTAACAAGAACGGAGTCATTAGGGATGAGCCAGTTATTTATGCTACAGAAGAACAGAGACGATGCTGAGATAATATTCAGAGGCGCTTCCCATTCTAGCAATAATGAATCATAGCCTCTTCCCTGCCTCCCACTTTTTTGCCCCAGTTCCCAGCCCCTAGCTGAGACCCTTTCCTGGTGGCCATTGAAGTCAATTTGCCCCCCTTGCCCTCTTCCACCAGCCATGAAACAATGCCTAAAAACCAGCCCTGGGAGGAGAAAGGCTGGGAGTGGGAAAAAAAATCCACAACCTTGAATCATGTATATTTTTAATGTGGAAAATAAAAACCAAACAAACAAACCCTGGATCTATTTCAAAGCCAATGGGATGAAAAGAATTTGCAGACTTTTTTCTTGCCTTCCTATTTATACCATTTCAGCTAAATCAAGGGATGAATTCTGCCCAGTATCTCCCAGCACCACAGAGCCTTCACAGGTAATCACAGGCACGCAGGAGTGTGTGCGGTGCTTAAGGTAAAGCAGAGTGAAAGGCTTTGCAGAAGCAAGGCCTGAGCTCGTTAGTAGATCTCAGATATGAGCACTGTACGCACGGCAGAGAGGGCTACAGCGATTTCTGCATAATCCCTCCTGAGGATGGCAGCTACTAAATTTGCAAATATTTGTCAAAGGTAAACAAAGAGAAAAGGTTTACGGAAGATGAAATGATGCACGGCGAGGAGCCATCCCGGAATGAATTTCAGAGGGAAGGTGGGGCTGAAGCATTGGTTAGAGCCTGCTGCAGAGATCAACTCCAGGGAGCAAGGCTGGGTGCTCATCAACAGCAGCGCTCAGCCCTGACGTGGACTATCCCATTATTTCTCTTGTAGCTCTGCGATGACCCGAGGGCATCCCCCCTCCTTGCACATGGGGGTGTTGCCCACTTGGGAAGGAAAGCCAGGTCTCCTGTCTCCTCATTCAAAGCTCCTCAGCTCAAAGGGACTGGACAGGTGAGAAAAAAACACCCAAAGGATGAGGCTGCCTAGGTGGACAGCAAAGTACTGGGTGATGAAGCCCTTGGGACATCATGTCATCGTTGTAGGACTAGAGGGAACAGTGCTAAATTTCCAGACCAAAACAACTTTTCTGACCAGTAATAGCAACCTGATGCATGTCCCCTTGCTTTGCACACATAGGTGAGCCTGCTCGTGTCCCTCTCCACCAGGTCCCCTCCACTCTTCCCACAGGATTACATTTCAAACCTAATGTCTGTCCCAGAAGCAATCCAGGGTGCATCACATGTCCCTTGACCAGCATCCCTACACCCGGAGGCAGGAGAAAAGATGTGGAATTTATGAGGAACCTTTTTGTTTTTCTCCTGTGAACTGTTTTCAACATTTAGAAATCATTTGAATATTATGCAAATTGAAGTGACTTGGCTTCTAAATATCATGAAAAATGCCCACTCTGGCAGTCTGTGCCATATGGAAATTACCTCTGCTGAGATGTTGTGAAATAAATCACCATTAAGGGAAGGATGCATTGGCCAAAAGTGAACAAGCTGACATGCGGGAAGTGAGGTTTCTGGTTAATTCGTTCAGTCTGCAGGTCACCAGGACCCCCAGGACAGATCCGGCTCTGGGATGCTCACACCACAGAAGGGCACTGTCCCGCCATGTGCAGGCAGGTTGCCTTGTGCCTCAGGCTTACAGTTCAAAGACAGGTCATGGGAAGTTGCTGGTTCACTTCCATTTCAGCAAATCATGTGACTTCAGCATGAGACAACTGGGAGATGACTTGGCTGGAACTGCTGAACAAGCTGATGTGCTGGGCACCAAGTCAGTCTCCTCAGGAAACAAAGAGATGGTGATGGTGGAGCTGCAGCCTGGCATCAGAGGCACAGATGATGATCATTGTCAATCCATCCATCCATTCACAACTGCAGACAGGCAAAGGGATGTTGCTCATGCACACAGCCTAGCAGGGCAAATGAGACCGAGGAGGAGGATGCAGATGTAGGTAGCAACAGCTACAAGGAGGTTGGGAGAGAGTGCAGAAGGATTCATGAGTCCCCAGGAGCAGGAATCAAGGCAGGAGCAGAAAAGTGGCCCATCTTGGTGCAGCTACTTCCAAATACATCATAAAAACCCTGCTAGAAGACAATGGATATTTCCTGAATGATGGGGAGAGCAGAGAGGATGGGGAGGCAGAGGAGGAATGCTGTGGCCCTTTCTTGTGGAAGGGAAGGGATGGGGGATCCATACCATAGTGTGGTGAAGCACAAGTAAGTGGGACCACTCGTGCTTATTCCTATTAGGGAGAATAAATGTATCTATTTAGCCTCTCTGCTCATTTGTAGTGAAGATTCTAGGAATAATCAGCTGCAGAAGTAATTAACCCCTTCAGTTCTATAGATCCATTAAGAAGGTTTTCCACAAGCTCAGAGAGATTCCAATGGTTTTGGACATGGGTAAAAAATGTGGGTTTTACATACATGGGGGTAGAATCACCATCTCAGTCTGCACAGGATAAGTGAGTTGTAAAGAAACTGAAAACCAGTCACAGGCCACCAGTTGTGGGCTGGTTCTGGCTTTGCTGAAACTGCCCAAAGGACTGCAGGCTTTGGTGAGATGGGTCTGGGAAAATGGCTCATGAGAAGGAGAAGAAAATGGTTTGGAGAAAGAGAAGGTCTTTATCCCTGTCTTCTGTGCAGGAATGATGGATAAACAATTGAGTAGATGGTGAAAGGAGACTTGGACAGCAGAAGCCAGGTGTGGTTTCGTGAAGATATGTCCACAGGGTGAAATATTCTCAGCAGATATGGGAAGAGACACCAAATCCAGGGGAGAGGGAAGAGGTTTGGAACTAGTTTTCTTTCAAAGGCAAGAGAGGTTTGCGTGGACAGCCCCTCTTCAGGGGCTACCTAAGCTTCAGAAGAACCCCAGCTGAAAGCATCTCATGGTGGTAGAAATTCAGGAGTAGAAATTCAGGTAGTAGAAATTCAGGAGAAACTCAGCAGACAAGTGATGGGTGGACAGGTTTTCAGTCATCCAGTGCTAAAACTGGAATCTGTGCAACACTATAAACCAGTGCCTGTGGAAATAAAGGGGGAGCAGTGAGCAGGGCTCCAGATCTCCTGAGAAGAACTGGCATCAATGGGTGAGCCAGGGTGCCCCAAAGCTGGTATTTCTGGCCTCACGTGGCCTTAGGCAGCACTTCGAGGTTTTTCTTTGGGGCTGGCAAAGCTGTTTGAAGTTAGGAAGTGCTTGGTAAGTGCTGAGGATTATCAAGCAGGCATTGCTGTGCCCATTTGGTAATGAAAAGCTTTGCATTCCCCTGTAACTGGAAGCCCCTTTGATGCAGAGGACAACACTGCTTCTCTGCTTCATTAAATCCCATTATAAACATCCCCTTGTTCTGCTTAGCAGCTGACTCCGATTGAAATTCAGCCTACCCAAACGATCAGTAGAACTGAACTTCCCCAACCACCCTCCCCTGCCTCCACCTCCTGAGCTGTGTTTGCTGCAGTTTTGCCGGGGAAGGCAGAGCAGAAGGCTCCCTGGAGAGCACACCCAGCCAGATGTCTTTGCTTCCCCCCATAACGAGCAGCCGGACGATGAGTTGGCTGCAGGCACTGAATCAGAAACCAAACTGTAACTCTGTTGCTCGTCATCCCATGGGAATCCTCCTCCCTTCTGACACAAGCCGGGTGAAAACAGCCCTTCCCAACTCCACTGCGACCCAGGGACTAGAGCAAAAAATAAAGGTCTGGAGAGACGGAAGAGGAGAGGGGCTCTGGAGTCTATTTTCTCTCCCTTTACTGCCCCCACAACATCCAGCAGGAGATATTGCCTTATAAGGCAGAATTTCTGACACACTGGGAAGGGGAAAGGTTTATTTTGAGGTTTCCAGCAATGGTGTGAATTCAAATCTCATTGAATAGCAGCTGACTCGCTCAAGTATTAATTGATTTTGCTGCAAGGCTCCCTCGTGCCCCCTCGCTGCCTTTCCTCCCTCTTTTGCATGATGTGTGCTCCCACTGTATTTTGCCGTCATTTCTCAGCAGACAACCTCTGTCCCAGGACCCCCGAACCTCCCCTGATCTCCTTTTTCCTGCTTTTTTCACCAGCTGGTTCCTTTCTTCTCCTTTATGTCTCACTTATGCCTTCACTTCTGTATCTTCTCTGCCTTTTTCTGTTGCCCACCTGAGGTGGCATCTCCACCTTGCAGCTCCCATTTTGTCTGAAGAGTCTTGGCTTCTTCTCTGCCATGTTTGTTGACTTTCCAGCCTGCTCCCAAGGCATGTTCTTCAAACCATCTTTGTTACACTGCCCACCAGAACAGAGTCTGACCATATTGGTGGGTCAAAGAGCAATTAAGCCAGAAGAGTCCATAAAACAAATTCTTGTCTGGTAACTCATAAAGTTCTGATGAAGTTTACTATGCAGTTGTATTGTCCTCACACGCCTCATTTGCTTCCTCACCTTGCTCATTGACCCTTGCATTAAACAAATTTCCTGGGGATGAAGCTTCAGAGATGCTGGAGCACTGAGTGAGGCCCTACAGCTGTCCAAGGCTGCTGAGCATCTGCCAAACACGTAGTCATACACTCACAAAGCCCTTTCCTAATGCTGGAGCATGGTGCAGCTTCTGACGGAGCTTCAGCCTTGCCATGTGCTGCCTTTGCCTCCTGCACTCATGAGGACAAGCTGTGAGAGACCCACCACTGCATGTGAGTCCATCAGGACCTGCGTGGTACAGGGGATTTCTGGGACTCTTGGTACTAAATTCATAGAAAAATACACACCAACTTTGTAGAAAATACAGCCCAAAGAGGCATAAGCAGCTAGGGAAATCTTGCTTTCAGGGCTGGTTGAGTGATGGTTTTCCTCTGAATGAAAATGTTGATGGAAAGTGATTTTAATGTCTCCCTAAGTATTTTCTATTCTTCATTAAAAAATTAAAAAGGGGAGGTTATCTGCAATGTTATTGTTAAAAGTTCAATGGTCTGCACAAGGAGAAACTTCGGAAAAAAAAAAAAAAGAGAGAAGTAGTTTAGCAAAAAATATTCAATTCTCCATCAAAATATATCTTAACTGGGGAAATATTAACCAGCTGTAACAATATTGGATCAAGAGGGAAATAGCTGCAGATAGAATCTTATTTCTAGAAGCTGACTTTTCATCACAACTCTCAAGTTTTTTTCTGCCTAAAATTTTCAGTTGAAAATATGGTTTTGTATCCCCACAGGAATCAGGTACTTTCTGAAATCGATTTGGTTTAGTCAAGAATCCAACTTTTGATCCAGAAACAGTTTGGGCACAAAACACTTGCCTTTCTCTCCACATTTCAAGTGACACCCTCTTCCCCCTCCCCCCAGATCCCTCTCCTGCACATCACAGAAACTGCTGTTGAATTTGCTCTGAAATACTTGTAGTCCCTGAAGAGGTCATTAAGTAGTTCTTGGTTTTTATCCCCTCCTAGCTGTTTTCTTTTTTTCTTTATTAATATTATTTCTTTTCTTGTTTTTTGTTTGTTTGTTTTTTTTCTTTTCTGAGCATGATGAAAGTCTTACCTGGGTGGACTGCAGTTAGGCACGTGGACCTGCCATATTTACTGGGACTCGGAGCTATAATGAGTTTAATAGTCTCTCTCAAATATTGATCGTTATCAAATTAGTTGCATATTAACAGAAGAGGCCTGAAGGAACTGTTTTTGCTATAAATCTGTGGGCGCTGTTCTGTGTACGGAATAATTGATGGCATGTTATAAATGTTTGATTGGCGTGGTTCTGCGATGGTGCATTACAGCACACGAGCTGTGAGAGTTTTTCCAGGTGAATGCCTGTTAAACACCAGACCACTTCACGCTATAGACACCATCAGGAGAGTTGCACAAGCAGTTTTTAGGCATTTCAGAGGTTCCCCTGATCCCTATTTTCAAATGAGAAATGTGGAGAGAATGTCTGTCCCTATTCTCATAGCACCCAAGCTGAGCTCCCAGGACACCAAGGCAATGGGCAGAGATGCCCTTAGCAGTCCCTAGGAAGAGTCCATGTAGATTCATGCAACATTTAGGGCTTCCTTGACATCAAAGGGACTGTTTGCTCATTTCTTAATTTGACTTCCGAGAGCGATGGCATCCCTGCTTTGTGATAAAAGGGAGGTAGGGGTTGCTGAAGAAAATGCTGACACTCTCGTTCTGCCACCAAAGGCTTTAGAAAGAAGCCCTGCCAAAGGCAAAGATCTGGTCAGCTGGGAACCCCTTGCCCTGTGCAGAGAGTTTTGGCCTCAGGCTTCATGTTCGGGGGCTCCAATACAAATCTGTAATTGGAGAATTAGGTGCTGCATGAGCAAAAAGCAAATAGCAAATGCTTATTTCAGAAGGTATTAAAAGCACTGGAGAGGTGGATTCATATAAAAGATAATGAACCGTGGTATATTTGTTACAAAGCTAAGCAGCTAATCTGACATCCCCACGAAGCGACTGCTGTGTTTGCTGCTGCTGTTGCCGGGGTAATGTGCTGTGTGTGTTAATGAAATTCTGTATCAGGGTGTTTACCAGGAATCCCTTTCAGCACAGGCTCAATTTGACTGAGTGTCAGTCCCAGCCAGCTATCACAAGGAGGAGTAGTATCAGTAGTATTGTGGTTGTGCCATGTGCCCCAGCCGTGCACCAGGACCGTGGTGCTGCATGGCATACAAAGAAGATGGCAGTGGAATCCACGACTGGAACACTTTGGGCTTTGCCCATGCCCTTGGGCTTTGATTTCACTGACTGCCACCCTTGTCTTACAGCTTGGAAACAAAAATACCTCTTGCATTTAGAAAGTTGTTCCCCTGAGCTGAGGGATTGGCAGTGGCCTTTGGGAAACTACCACTTCCACAGAACCATCACCTCCTATTCGATACACTGGGATTGGAAGATGGAAGTGCCTGAAAGACCTGTTGGTGATGCAAGAATATACTGGAGAAAACAGATTTGGCTTGCTTTGCCTTCAAGCAACTCAGGCATAGCCATGCAACTGCATCTCAGAAAGTGTCTTCCCAGACACATGGACTCCAGGGATGCAAAGAAATTCTTTACTCAGAGAGGGGCTGGGCACTGGAACAGGCTGCCCAGGGAGTGGGTGGAGTCCCCATCCCTGGAGGGGTTTAAAACCAAGTAGATGTAGCACTTGAGGCTGTGGTCTGGTGGTTAGGGAGATATTGGGATGATGGACTTGATCCTAGAGGTCCGTTCTGACCACAATAATTCTGTGATTCTATGGATGCAATCTACTGAACTGATCCAGCTTGAAGGAAGAACTGGTGACTCATGTCTCAGGCCTATGTGTTTCCCTTGGTTATGAATAGAGGTCCTGGATGATCCAGACACATGTATCTCTATTGGAGACACCTCCAGGTAGAGTGATGGATCCCGTCTTCAGTCCTTGCACCTCCAGGTCTGACATAATTACAAGCATGACAACTCCCAACACCTCTGCTAAAATCAAAAAACAAACCCACAAACAAACAAAACCCAAAACAAAACAAATACAAACAAAACCAAACAACACCCAACCAAACAAAACAGAAAATGAAACACTGAGATTACTATATGCAGTTTGGACTAAACCCACTCCAAGAACCCCTGATGTCAACGAATATTCACCACCAGCTTCATCCTCACTCTACATGCAGACATGAAATCCCTTCTTTGTGAAACTGGAGCGTTCACTGCCCATTGGAGAGCAGATTTTTATCTCTGTTCATTCTCACTGCCCTTTTCTAAACCTTTTTATTAAATTCTAATATAGTTTTCTTGAAATGAGGAAAGCAGAAAAGTGCATGGTCATCAGGTTGCAAATGTTCCCTGGGTGTTTCACTTTAGACCAGAGACAAGGATGAAATTTTTGATGCTGAGGGTGGTGAGACCCTGGCCCAGGCTGCCCAGAGAGGTGGTGGCTGCCCCATCCCTGTCCCCATTGCAGGGGAGGTGGCTGGGGCTCTGAGCACCCTGCTCTGGGTGCTGATGGCCCTGCTCCCTGCAGGGGGTTGGACCAGATGACCTTTCAAGATCCATTCCCACACAAAACTTTATATGAGTCTATGTGCCTTGTAACTCCCTTCCATAGTGTTGCATTCTACCCCTTTTCTTCACACCCAGTTTCAGATTTGACTGTTCTCAGTACCAGCATATCCTATGCAAATCCTGTCTCCTTTCTATTTTCTCCCTTTTCAGGTAGTTAAGGAACGTTTTACAACTCAAATCTCAGCACAGACCTTTGGGGAACTCTACTGGCAACCAGTTTCATTTATTCCTGCTCTTTATTCCTCTCCTTTAACGATGATATGCTGCCACTTATGCCAGGGCAGCCAGTTCTTGAGGAGCTCCTAATGCGAGAGCATGCAGGATGCATTTGGGAAATCCATGTGTGGTGTATCAAGCTGGATCACCCTTCTCTACCTGCGTGTCAGTTCCTTCGAAGATCTCAGATGAGTGAATGAGGCATTTCTCCTCTCTGTACATCCATGACTAATTTATTCTGCATTGCAGCTTTTTCCAGTTTTCCCAGTGCAAAAGTCAGACTTACTGCTCTGTGTTTCCTCAGGTTCCCCAGGAGTTTGCTTTAAAAATTAGCATTTCATTTACCACCTCCCATTCCTTCGGCACTGAGGCCAATTTGAGCGATAGGTTACGAGCCACAGCTCAGCAATTTCATATCTGAGCTCCTTTACAGTGCTTGTGTGAATACCAGCTGGTCCTGACAGTTTGTCATTATTCACTTTATTGGTTCAGTCTAAAACACTCCATCCTGACACTTCAGTCCGAGGTTATTCCTCTGACTTGTCTCTCCCACCAGCCAAAGGTCCCAGTGAAGGACTGTCTCCATATTCCAGTGCAAAGAAACAACAGGGATTTTCTGCTGTCACTTTACCTTAAAGAGCACTTCCCCAAACTCTGGTCACCTGTTGGCTCATCCAGCTCGTCAGCAGTTTTCTTGATGGCCTCTCCTTATCAAGACTATTAGCTGCTGAAGGACTGAGCAGAACTGTAGATTAGAAAAGGCTTAGCCTGTTTCTGCTTTTTTTCCATGTGACCCCAAATGCCCAGACAAATAATAGGATGTCCCAGTGAGGAGCTGTATGAGAATAGCTCCTTCAAGCTGGCCTTTGCAGCCAGCTGGGACAGCCTCAATCAGCCACGCATGAAAGAAGCAGGCTATATCATCTGCCTAGGTTTCCTACCAGTCCCTGGTGACCAGGCTTGGAAATGAAGCATATGGCAGACAAGAACTTTTTAAAGAGTTTAAGGAGTCCTGTGTCTTTTAGTTTTGATTTTTTTTTCCATAAATGCAAAAAACCTTGGGGGTAAAATTTAATCCTTCCCCTAATGTTACCTGTTCCTATAAATGACCCTCCTGGGACCAGTTCCTTCCAGCAGACTCCGGAGTTACCTACAAGTCCAAACCAAACATTTTCCCAGCCTGAAAACAGTGTGTATATCTCATTCAGAAGCAGCTTGGCTGAGAGACCCTGAGGAGGGGAGTGAAATGGGAGTATAGCTTTTAAGCACTACATATGCAACCCAACCTCCATGATGCCACAGCATGCTTGGCCCTCCTCTCCATCATGGTATTTCTAAAACTAGCCTATCAAAGTCCTTAAAAGGCTAGGAAAACCTCTCTCTTCCACCAGACTGCATTTAAAACACACCTCTTAGCTCCTTTGCTACCCAGGAACGTGCCTTTCTGGTACAGAACAGTCTGTAACCCCAAAATATATATTATTAGAGGATCTTTCTGCACCTGTTTTTGAGCACTAAGGAGAAATGACCACTGCTTACTGCTTGGCCTGACAGTGATTTCGTGCTCTGTTCCACATGAGCTCCTCTGACCCGGGTGCTGAGCACAATACGCAAACTCCTGGAATAAAAGATTTGGACTGGCAGGAGCAGGGAGCTGAAAGAGCCTCACCATATTGGCATCACATGGATAGCCATTACTCAGGCTTCTCATGAATGTTTAATGAAGAGAAATGCTTAACCGGAAAGAAACCACCTGGATTATTAAAGACACTGTCCTGAGCCTTCAGCTGCTCCATTTCCAAGGAGACTGACAGGGTGAGTGAGTTGCAGCTGGTACAAAAGGGGAGAATCTCCCCATCTTGCGATCTCACGCATGCACACACATTCACACTCACACATGCACAAGCTTCTGGATACGCTTGATCAGCAAGCAGGGAGCTGGTGAAAGTCCCCGTGGCACACAGGCAGCACCATGCAGCAGCCCAGCATCATGATGATGTACATGTATCAGGATAGTATCAGTGGAAAACACAGTCTTTCTCAGGCAGAGACACAAGCCAAGGATGTATTTTGCAGTGACTCTGATTAGCTACTGAATGATGCTTTGGCCAAAAGCAGCTCTAGCTGTCCACACAGGTCACACATGCCTGTAATAGAGCTGAAAAAAAATATCCTAACACCAGGGGACTGAGCTGTGTAACAGCCTCAGCTTCAGACTTAAGAGCATTTGCCACCCTGTGGGTAAACGCAGCTTTTTTGTCTTTCTTGACTTTGGCCCAGAAGGGCGAAAAGGGCCCTTTGGTGAGGAACAAGAGGACCTTTGCAGAAAGGTGATGAGGAACGTGTGCCTCAGCGGTCAGTGCATTCCACCTCCGGGGTTTCCAGGGTCTTGGCTTTTGTTCCCACATCCATTTATTTGAGGGGAAAAACTTCCCTTCCTGAGTTATGAGGTTACCACCTCCCCCCGCAGCATTTATTCCTCTGGACAAATTTGCCATCCCTGGCTTAATAAAAGAAACAGAGCGTTAAATGCAGCCCCGGCAGCATGAGAACCTCCACACAAATTCCAAAATGTCACTTTGGAAGTTAGCACTTTATCTTTTTTAGCTGCGAAGGGTAAAGATCCTCCTCAATGCAAATTAGCACTGCAGCAAAGATGCCAAACCTTCTTTTCCTCCCCCAGTCGTGGTAAGACTCAAGATTGCTGCATGATTAAGCCCTGGCAGCTTTCCCTCCCCTCCTTTTTCTAAAACAAACATTAAATTATGAAAATAAATGTAAAAAATCCCTTATGCTACTGAAATCCGGATATTATGGATCAAATGGACCGAAGTCAGAATATAGAAAATCAAAAGGTTAGAGAGAAATATCAGCTCTTCATCCTTCATTTCACAGACTTTAAATCAGTATTAAATGATTGCATTAAGGAGGCAGAATATTAGAGAGGGAATTGGCTGAAATTCTGTAGGAATACTTTTAGTCACTGTAAATGCAAATGTGTTAACAACAAAATGTTTTGCAAATCCAGATTTGTTTTGCAGCTTGTGCATTTATTAAAGACACTTGGGCAATGTCATATTCTTTGGTTTCCAGTCATTGTGCTTTTTATAGTTTGAGGTTAATTAAAAAAAAGAAAAAGTTCCAATTTTAAATTGAAATGTTTGTGGTTTGTCAAACAAATTTTCACTTTAACCCCAAGAAATTCTTCCCTGAATTTCTGGTTTTCTGAAAATTTCAGCTTCAGTTTTTCTTCAGCTTGGAATCCAACTCTCTGATTCTATGAAAAATAATCTGGGTCTATACATAAGCTAGGACAGAGTTAGATTTTTCACCAAAACTTCTCCTTCTATATTTTCTACCTCTTTAATTTTCATCCTAACTTTGAGGAGCTTTTGACTTTTATTGTTACAATCTATTTTAGTAAATATTTAGTCAGCAAATTAGTCAGAATCTCTTCTTCTTTTCTTCTTCCTTTCAAGTGCAAAGTCCTTTTGTGATGAAGTCTGCAGTAGTCAGTGCTGGGAACTAAAGGACACATGTAGTGAGGAACATTCTCCATGCTCAGCTACTTAGTCCCGTTAAAAGCCTTTGCCACGCTGGAAAATTGTCATGTTTAATATTCCATCATATGCTACCGATGAGCCACGTGTCGGTTGTACCTCTACAGTGCTCTCATCAAATTCCCACTGTGCTAGTGCTTTCTTAATGGTCATGTTTCTGTCCTCCCTCCCCAAATGCCTTCACCTTCTCCTTGTGCTTGGAGATGCTTGTGATGGATCAGCGCTCCACTGGGATGTCCTTGATGACTCTGCTTCTGAAATTTGTGCGTGCAAAGGGAAGTCCCAGTGGAAAATGGGAGAAACCAGAGGTCTTTAAGGATGAAGACAAATAGCTTTAGTGTTGAAGGACGAGGAAGGGGCTGGTGATTCAAAAACACATGGAAGCGCTGTGCATTGTGCTGTACACTGATGGAAACCACTGCAACCAGTCTGTGGACCAAGGGAGGAGGCCAATGGATATCACCACTGGCATTGCTCACTGCATCCCTGTCTTCATTTAAGGCTCAAGACAAGCCCACATGACACACAGAGCAGGATTTATCCCCCCCTTCCTCCCAGGGAAGGATAAAAAGGGGAATAAGAAAAAAGCAAAATGCCCCACCCAAGACTGGAAGTTAAGACTATAACAAATTTAATGGATAACAGGAGTAAAACAGAAAAGAAATAATAAGGGCACGAAGATATAGAGCTCTATCCAAAACCTGCTCTCAGGTGGCAATGGGCTGCCCTGTGCACGTGAAGTCAGGGCCAGCCCTGCTGAGATGCCATCGTAGTGACCAGAGCCCAGGAAGGAAGAGCCCCCCAACCCAACCTTGCTCTATGGAGTGTGTCAGGGAAGGGGAGGGAATACCAGCCGCCCTCTGACCCCTCAGCGTCCTGGGGTTACCACCTGTTCCCCCCACTCAGCCTGGTCACCCTTAAACCACAACAATCACTCACTTCTCTCTTACCATCAACTGAGCATTTTGGGTAGGGAGGAGAGATCTCAGACTGTGGAAGACAGTCCCCAAGCAGATGCCTTCACAGTACAATATAAATTCCATCTCTTCTCATAAGGCTTGCATCACACAGGAAGCCAGAAGAGTGTTTCCATTTCCTGGGCAGAAGAAAATGGAAAAAGAAGAAAAGGAAGAGAGTTCTGCATGACTGGATAAGCAAAGCTTCTGGATCTAGTCCCCAACACTCCTGATGAGCCAGGGCTTCCAGTCAGAAAACCTATCAGTCACAGTTGGGATTCAGTGAATCATACACCAAGTGGCAGAGGAAGAAGAGGAGCTTCCAAACCATGCCTAGAAATGGAATATGTTTGAGGACTGCATCCGTCCAATGCCTTTGCTGAGTGCCCCACTCCTCTGTTGGCCTCAACTTCGGTTTGCAGATCAGATACCAAAGCACAGCCTGTGGGAAGGTGAACTTCTGACCTGTATGGATGGCCACTATGGGCACCTGACTTCCTCACAAGTTTTTCCTCTCTAGTGGTCTCCAGCTGTGCTCACTACTCCTTTCTTGCCTCCTTTTCCAAACTCAGTACAGCAGTTCCCAAAACGCCAGAGCATTTGGTGAGGCGGGCGCAGTCCCAGTGCTGTGACTGACTGTGATGGCCATGTCTCAGAGCTGGGGAAGCATCAAAAAGCATAACTGAAATTCATTAATTGCATTAGCTGAGAAAAATCTGCAGCTTTTTCCAAATGAGGATACTGGAATCCTGAGGAGATGCCGGTACAAAACCAAAGCGCGCGTACATGAAGCTGGAAGAGCTGCTGTCTGTGCTCAGAAGTGCAGCACCCAGGTATGTATGTGGGTGAACTGTATCCCTCACCTCTCAGCCCAGGGCTAGGGCAGTGCTCTTCCAGTCCTGCACCCGGTGTTTCAGGAATAAAACTGGAAATTATGGAAGGAGCAAGGGAAGAAGAAATTTATCAGCCCAAATTTATACTTCTACAGTCTAGGCACATGCAGCCAAGCTAGAGAAAAAATATAGTTCAGCATGCAAGTCACTGCTTTTGCCTACTTAGATATCTCCCTGATAGCAAGATTGATGGCTTTCTTGCAGAGATGATTTCTCACTGTTGACCATAATGGGGCTCTAGATGATTACTCAGGTGGAGACATCTCTACCCTGCATCAGTGTTCAGGCAGATGAATTCTGCTAGGGTCCCAATCACCCGTATGCCAGGAGGGAGCACTCTGCCTCACATGATGCATGGCTCATAATATTGGAGGAGTTCAGGAGGAGAAGGTGTTGTCCTTCTTGCCCCACAGCCCAGTGTATGTTGCGTCTTTCCAGCCTATAGCACTCTCTCGAGTTACGCGAGTGCTGGGTTCCTATCTCAGCCCCAACTCAAGCTAGATGAGCAGCTATGGAGTAAAACTCCCCCCTCCTCTAAATCAGATTAAAATCAAGTCCTCCAAGATAGAACAATTCACTGTTTGTCAGAGGAAGTGTTTCATTTGGCATTTCAAGCCAATGTGAACTTTTTCACTTTACCAAGAACTCTGTAAAGTTGTGGGTTTGGGTCAACCTCAAACAATTATTTTTTTCTGGATCACTGGCCAAATCAAGGAAACAATTACTTGCATATCTCTGCTCATGACAATCAGACACAGCAGTCTTGCCCTCCATTTGCAAAAACAGCAGAAGTAGGTGAAAAATCTGAGCCATCAGTAACATACACACAATGTTGCCAGCTCCTGCCTTCCAGGGCCCAGAAAAACAAGTTATTTTACAGGAAGCAGTAAAGTTAATTATTTCTTGAGCTCCTTCCCCTGGAGCAGTGAGGGAGGGATGGGGCTGTGATTCAGAGAATGCACATGGCTTGGAGATTCACAGAAAAGTCTGCTTTGATGCAGAGGTTAGCGAAGAAAAATGAAATGCAAGCAAAACCACACGTCACAGCCTGTATTGATGTTTCTAGGAAAGTGAGTTAACGCTCAGAGTAGGCATGAGCTGAATGAGAGCCCAGCACTTCTCTCAAAGGCTGTTCCCAATTAGACTTATTACAGAGTTGATCTGATAGTGACTGATTCTGGCCCAAAGCTGTTGATTAAATATTTGCAGTTTCTTAGAGTCATCCTGGTGATTTATTATTTTTTTAGTATATGCAATAGAGGACTTGTTGCAACTGCTCTTGCTGCTCTCATTTCTCTTAATGAATTAGCAAATGTATCTCAGATAAATTCAGAAAACAGGAAGCAAATGCATTGTGAGTTCAGTGCTGTGAAGGAAAAACACTTCCCAGGCCACTAGCCGCAGGTTCTCCTCTTCTTCTTTATAGCAAACCTTGGAGCCCTCTGTGCAAGGGGGTTCACACTGCAGACAGCACAGAGGATGCACCTGTCTGTTCAGGACACCTAATGTGAAGTAAAGTGTGTTTTCCCCTTCACTGGTCATTCTTGGGTTCATTTCCATTGTAGTTTTCACTATATCCCTTGTTGTCTTTGGTGAAATTTTCTTCTCCGTGGAAAGGGACAAACTGTGGAAGGAAATTACCTCTTGGAAGGACAAGACTGACACCAGCAATCTTGATCTTCATTTGCTCTTGTCTTTTGTATCTAGGATCAGGAGCTAATTTCTCATGGTTTGTGAAATGATGCACAGCAGGCTGTCCCGTGGGCAGGGAAGATTTGGGACTCTGGGTAAGAGAAGTACACCCATACGGGCTGTCCTGACATCCCACACAGCCTGATCTTGCTATTTCTGTCTGAAACGTGAACTTCCATCTTAGCATTTCATCCTTCTTTGATCACGTTGAAGCAACACCTAAGGAAACGTGGGTGTTGGCCGTGCCCCTGGGTGTAATGTAATAGAGGAGCACACATCCAAAATTCTAGTCCTAAAATGCCATCTCAGGCTGCTGCCTAAAAAACCTGCTGCCTTGCACTTTGTGCAGCCACAGGGCTCTGGATTTCTGTGCCAGATCCAGCCCTTCCAGCCTGGACCCCACAGTGCACAGCTTCAGCTTGTCTAATTTTTCAGTGGTTCTAACAAAAAGTCCATAACTTCTTAAATAGCGAATGTTATCATCAGTTGCAGTCTGTGCGTTATTTTCAGACTCAGCCTTCCATGCCTGCAATTTCCTACCACTGGGTCCTGATCTGCCCTTATCTGCAAAATTAGACACTGTTTTGCTATCAGTAATCTGCACCCTACGGGTGGATTTTTATGCTGTGACTATTATTCATAAACTTCCCTTTAATAAACTGAAAGATGGAGCTCCTTCTGTTTGTCACACTCGGGCAGGCTTTCCAAGCCTTGACTCATCCTCATAAGTCTTTGTCTACATTTTCCAGCTTGACAACATATTTTAACAATGTGGACATCAGATATAGATCTAGCAGTTTATCTTGCTCACCCTAATACTGTATGCAGAAATCATATCACCTCTTTCTATCCAGTTAGCATTACCCTATGAATGCATGCTTGGCTCACGTTCACCATCCTAGTTTCCTTATCTTAGAGTGAGCTTCCACAAGGTGGTTATCTCAAATGATCTCCAAGTCATTTGTGGGGTCGTGGCTTTGCCATTTCTCATATCACAAGTACCATCTGTGCTGTCTGTGCCTTAAGTCCTTGTGTGCGTTGGGTTAAGATGCATGTCATTGACCTGAGCCTGCCTTACGGGACTGGCCCTTTGTAACTCACCTGCCATCTCTCCAGATTTTTAAGATTTACTGTAGCTTATTCCACCTCGGCTGTGAAGTTGAATAGCGTGGGGCAGAAGACAGACCCCACCAGAGCAGCTAGGAGGAGAGGGTGGCGTGCAGCTCACCCTGCTGGGTGCGTGCAGCCGGGGTGGTGGTTCACTATCTGTCATGGTCAAAGATCTGCCATGTGGGATAACCACTCCACAGAGGAAACAAGTGACCTCCCTAACAGCTTCCTCATCAACATGAGAGGAAGATTTTACGTCATTGCTGTGTGCTTTGAGAAAGAAGCTGTTAGTTACTGCATAATACATTTCTTTCCTCTGCCGCCCTTACGTTTCCCATCCTCAGTGCATTGTGGCTTTTGCCAGGGTACTCAATTCTTCCCTTGTTGGTGGAGAAGAGCAAGCCACAGACCACCTGGCATTTTACTCATAGAATCACAGTATCATTTAGGTTTGGAAAGGACCTTTTAAGATCATCACTGCTTCCCAAGCTTCTGGAGGAGGACTGAGCCACTTGACAGCTAAAAATTTACACCCAGCCCCCAGTGCTGCAGTCTGGAGCCTGTGGTGCTTACAGAGAGCTACTCTCTTCCTCTCATACAGCTCTCAAAGCCTCACTGTGGGCTCCCTCTGCTCTTAAGCCAGGGTGGACAGGGCTGTTGTGTTTATCACACTGCTGTGCAGGTGTGAGATTTGGGTGCTGTACAGAAAATGTGTCCAGCAGCTGGAGAAAGAGGCACCAGAGGAATTTCTAGCTTTGCTCTGGACGGGATAGCAAGACAAGCTGTGCAGCAAAAATGTTTTGCAGCTTGCTGAGTGCATCACTGGTGGGGTATGATCAATGAAGGCCAAGCTGCAATGGGACAGGCACATGGCTCAGGACACAAAACGACTCCAGAAGTTCCAAGAACATTCCAAAAAAGTCCGCGTCAGCCAGGTCTTTTGAATTGCCGCTTGCAAGAAGGTGACAATACAGCAGCTACTTGGGGAAAGGCTCGTGTAGAAACAGCTGCCCTGGGAAAGCAAAAGCATGCAGGAGGACAGGACATGCAGCTCCTTCCAGCTGCATGGGATCCCTCACAGCAGCACCACTGCCAAAAACATCTCTCTCCATTGGAACCAAACTTGAAATAGTAATTAAAAATTAGTCACATAGGAAAGCAATACGCTTTTAAGACAAAGACTGACTGCAGAGGGAAACAGGAGCTAACTGGTTTGCAAAAGACCCCATAGCTGAAACCAAGAACCCAAAGTGTGCCCCTGACGTGTGAACTATGGGTCGAGCAGCAGCTATTGGCACAATTGCAGCGGTTTGTTACTTATCGTATGGGCTCCTCCTGCCTGGCATCTGCCCATGAAGACCAGTGAATTAAGTGGTTGTATTTCCCTGTTACAAATTCATGACCAGAGGGGGCTGTTATGCTGGTCTTTTCTGATGTCCTGCTGATCACAAAGCAATAGCCATCCCACTTTTATATGGCTAAAGAAGAACAAATGCTCCACCGAGATGTTACTTCTTCACCTAAATGCTGTATTTGCACAGAATCCTCTGTGCTGTGGGATAAACTTTGTGCTTTGCCAAGGGAGATCTACTCTTGACAATACCCTTTGCTATTTTGAGGGCCCTGGCTGTGCCCTGACGGAGCACCATGGAGCTCCATCGGTGCTGGCACAGGAAGACCTCGCACTGTGTACTAAAGATGGCCCAACACCATGATGGTTTATGAGGCCAGCAGTGTTCTGCGGTGTGTAGGGTATGAAGGGTGATGCCACTCACTGCGGGATTTTCTCATGTCCCATTGTTTCAAAAGTGCTCTTTCTCAAAATAAATAAATAAGGGTCTTATGATGGCTTTCTGCTACCCATCCCTCCAAACACAAATAACATGAGTATCATAAGCATGTCTAATTCCCATGAATAATTTATGCAAAGTAATATGTTCCTGATACCAATAAACAGAATAAATACAGCTCCCAGAGACCACATTACAAACTAGAATTCATTTTTACACAGATATAAAACTGTTATGATCAAGTAAGGGGAGAAATAATCTCCATCAATAACACTTCCTTATTTCTTCATTGTTTTATTTGCACAGTGTATATTTCTGTATAGTGCACAATCCATCCAGCTGTCCTGGGGATGCCTATGAAGCTATTCCAGCAGGTATTACATTAATCATTTCTCATCACCAGACAGACATTGTTGGAGGCTTTTCTTGTTTCACTTGCAACATTAGATCACTTTTAGCAACAAGCAGAGTAGGATCTAAACATATTTTCCCCTGCAGACACTGAGACGCAGTCTTATTTGTAAAATACATAAAATACCTATTTTCACTGCTAATTCCATACCAGCATCCGCTGCACAAGACATAAAATGCCATTATTGGGCATCAGTAGTACATCTGAATTTGAGAGCTAAAAGTCAGTGGAAATACTCCGTGTCACTGGTTGTTTTGATTTTTGCAGATATTTCTATCCACTCAGGTCCAAATCATCTCTTCCCACTATTTCCCAGCTTTTAGCATTTTATCATTCACTCCCTGAAGGACTGGACAGCTCAACAGATACATTTTGATGCACCATCTACTTAGCAGTGTGACTCCTAGGGCCCTATTCTGTGGACGACCCTCACATCCTACCTCTCACATAACAGCTCTTTCTTTCAAATGGATAGGGAAAACAAAGCCCTTACTTGGGTACCTACTGTCTTTCCTCTTTGTTTAACTGATTTCCCAAACTGCTTAGCAGCACCGAAGAGCACATGCTGTGCAACAAGCACCTAAAACTCAGGCACTTTCATTTTTGACAGGATTTTGGGATTGTCAATAAGTAGGTAACACCCCCCCGCGCCCCCCCCCCCAATTTAATACTTAGCAACTTTTTCAACACAACTGGCCAGATTACAGCAAAGGCAGCACTCTGATGCATTTACTAACAGCACAAATTAGCTCCCTCCGTAGGAATGTCTCTCATGCTCAGCATGGAAAACATCAGGTCCCTTCGGAGGGGAAACACCTACCTCTGCAACTCTTAATTGCATCTGTGAATTGTCAGGCTGGGAGTGCTGGCTGGCTACAAACAGGAGCTGTAGATGATGAAGGGAAGATGAATAGAGACCAAAGGCAGCAGCCAAGAGCAAAGCCTGTGTGCTTTGTGGGGCAGAGCCGTGGGGACGGGCAGCCTGGGGACACAGCAGGTCCCTGGCAGAAGGGCCAGCTGGAGCAGTATTTGGAAGGGCAGAAGGTTACATGTGGAAGAGCTGAGTTTGCAGCCAGCTAGGGGATGATCCCAAAGCATCCACAGGGCTGCACTCCTGGGACTCCCTGGCGCATACCTGCTTACTTCTCTTCCCACACCTTCAGGGTGCCAGACAAGTCTGGGATCAGCTACGCAAAAGGGTGTCATAGGAAGGTAAGGAAGGAGAACCCTGTGGTTGAGCCCAGCTGGCACCAGTGCTGGGAGGAATGGAGTGGGGTGTGAACTGCAGGCTCTGCTCTGGCAGAACAGCGTGTGCTGCCCAGCCATGGGCACAGAAAGGGTCTGCTGCACGGGTCATACTTGGGACACCCTTCCCAGGGCTTAACCTTGCTGGGGGAGATGAATGTGTTTAATGATGAAAGCTTTGGTGCCAGTGTAGGCTTTTACTGGAAAGAAAGGAATGCCATAGCAATTACCTCAGCAGCCTCTCAAGGAACCTACAGATCTTTGCCACAGGTGTTGGGAATAAATTTAACATGGTTTGTCTCCATCACTAGTCTGAGAATAATCTTCCAAAATAACACTAAAACTGCTAAGAAAACCTAAGGACATCTTTGGTTGTTTTCTTCAATGCCCGTCTTTTCAGGAAGAAAAAAAAATTCTCTTTACAAATACTTTCCTATGAAGATTTCATTTTGCCACACCGATGATTTTCCCTCTCATCTGATCTTTGTTCAGTTCAAAAAGATGGGCAAGTGAAGGAGACCTCCTCATTTTTAAAAGGCAAAGCCTTGTTTTTAATTATTCATGATTTCATAGAGAAAGCTACTCTTGGAAAAGGTTTGATTTTATCAGGTGGTGTGAACTGGGAAGCCAATATCCACATGGGAGACAGTGGAGTTTTTCTCACAGGTTTTTCAGTGGCAGATCCACATGCTCAACTAAACACACTTTCAAAGTCCTGTAAAGAAGTTTTGTTTCTCAAGCATTTTGGTTAAAAATAGAAGTGGGGAATGAAAAGGTAGTTGAAAATTAGAGTCAATCCTTCAAAAGCAATTCCCTTCAGAGAAACACTGTTTCCTGACTTAAAAAATACACATTTTTGGGGATTTTTTTTCATGCTTCTCCCATTAACACCATCTAGACAAATACTCTTGTTTCTGAGTAAAGGACAGATCTAGCCAAATCCACACATGCTGTTTTTATCCCATTCCTGTGACACTGGATATGGATCTTTTCTGTCATCCGGCAGATCTAACATCAAAATTTAAAAATCCCAATGGCAATTTTCATGGGTGAAGCATATTTATGACCCACCTCCTTAGACATTTGCTGATGCTATTAGTTTACTTGACATGCTTAGCAGAAATAGATTTAATAGCTCCTGCCATGAATCTGGCCCTCCTTTATGTTTCCTTCCCACACCACACTGAGGACCTTATCTAGACCCTGGTTCTCCCATGCAGCCCCAGAAGCACAGCTTGAGAAAGCCTTGGTCGTTACAGCACCAGATGGTATTTGCAGGTTGACCTTGTGTTTCTCCACAGTTACTTTGACATCTGGATATTTTTAACCTAATGTAGGTACTAGGATGGCTCATATGGTTTGTCCTCTGAAAGTCCCTGGTGCTCTGGGTTCCTCTGCAAGAAGCAGCCTAGAATTGGGTAGCTACTTTCAATTTCTCAGCTCGGCAGTAGCGTTGTGAGAGTATCAGAGCTCTGTGGCTCATGCACATCTATTTTATGTAGGGGATGTGAAGTGGGGACACTTACTATCTCTGGACAGTCCCACCATCGGAACAGGGGCCTCCACACCAGTGTGAACATCACACACAGGGTCCCTCCTAGGATTTGGTTTGTGGCAGAATTCAAAGCAGCTTTTCTTGCTCCACGAAAGCATGATCAAAGCCTCCCTCCCTTGAGCTGATTCCAGCAATATTCCTCATCAAAAAGCAAAAGAAAAAATCCCAACATAACATATTTGCCTGTGGTTGTCTTCAAAATAAATCCCCCTATCTCAGGAGGCTTAGGGCTGCTGTCTCACTCCCAATCAGCTCCAGTGCTGCTGGTAAAATTCTTCTTTTCTCTTCATCACCTTTGGAAAAAATCCCCCTATTGTAGGAATTTGAGATGTTTACATCTGCGTATCTTCCTTCTGATCTCAGGATTCATATAACATTTCAGCTCCCTCTTTATCTGTATCATTAGTTCTGCACAGATCACTGAGAAAAGCCTTCCTGCAGATCTTTGCCTCTGAAGCCAGCCCAGCAGCAGTGTCCTAGTGAGAACCTGTCCACCTTCCTCTCCTCTGGCCTCAGCTCTCTCTGTGTAATAATCTTGATAGCTTACAAAAGATCTCGCACATTTGTTTTATTAAGCAACGCACATGGCAGTGGCTGTACCCAGACCACGTTCCTCCTGCACCTGTGTACATAAGGGAGGTTGCATCACCCCAGGGGTTGCACGGACAGTCCGTGTAAAACATGGCATTTCTACCAAACTTCCTCTTTCAGAGGCACTTGCACCATTTCTGTTCCAGGCAGCCACCTGGCACCTGCCTGTGCTGAAGACCTCCATCCACGATGATCAGTGTCACAGAATGACAGAACCATTCGTGTTGGAAGAGACCTTCGCGATCATCAAGTCCAACTGTTAACCCAGCAGTGCCAAGTCACCACTAAACCACATCCCTAGGTGCCACATCTACACGCCTTATAAATCCTTCCAAGGATGGTGACTCTATCATTGCCCTGGGCAGCCTGTTCCAGTGCCTGACAACTCTTGTGGGGAAATTTTTCCTAATAGCTAACTAAACTTTCCCTGGCTCAAACTGAGGCTGTTTCCACTTGTCATATTGCTTGCTACATGGAACAGGCTGACCTCCACCTCACTCCAACCTCCTGTCAGAGAGTTGTCAAGAGTGAGAAAGTCTCCCCTAAACCTCCTTTTCTCCAGGCTAAACATCAACATTGCAGTTTCTTTCCATTGGATCAAGCAGAGTGGAGATTCAGCTCTAACCCCAAAGCTAAGCAAGTTGTCCCTGATGGCACATAAACTCACTCACGGGACATTTATAACTTCCTCTGGAACAGAAGTAGGTTTAAAACACACCTGCAAAATTCCAGGGGACCCTGGTGACCCGGTACACAGCTTCAGCCAGAGATGTTCTTGCTCAGGTGCAAAAGGGAAATGATCTAAATGCATGAGACCCAAGTTTCAAAAGCCTCCAAGGCTACTTCTCTGATTGCCACAATGGGTACAGACAAACTGAGACTGAAGCTCTGACTCCAGTCGGTGTCATGGTCCTTGAGCCCACTCCAAATGAAGCAACTGAGAGCTGGGCAGAGTTGGCTGCTGTCGACTCCCATCAGGTCGACTTGGATCAGTGTCTTGTCAATCACCACACCAGGAAAAAAAAAAGAAAAAGTTGTCTTAGTTGCATACAAAGCCATACCTTTATCCCCCTGAGCAGGCTACACAGTTGTTTCTTTATGTACATGAAAGCCCTCACTATGTGGCCTGATTTTTATGTTCACTCAATCTATTCAGCAATTCACCATGAAGCTTCATGATACAGAGGGATGTTTCTAGAGTCTTCTGCATCCACACTGTTATGCTGGAGCATTACAAACTCCTGCTTTTCCTCTGACTCCGTACCAATGTCTATCTACTTTGTGTCCTACTTTGATGGACTCCCCCTTGGGAATAAAACTTAAATGCAGCTGTAAAGCTTGTACACATTTGAATTCCATCTCTTTGTCCCATGAGGTCCTGGCACACCAGATCTGGGTCCTACAGTGGGGATTTTGTGTCACATCCAGAGCCAGGACCAATGCCCATGGCAGCCTGAGGTTGAGTGTGGTGTCGGGAGAGCCTGTCCTGGTGTGTCCAAGATCCATGGAAGCACCTCACAATGGTTCCACTCGAGGCATGTCTGTGTGGGGTACCCTGAGCAGTGCCCTCTGCCTTGTTCCAGAGCATGCACCATCATGTAGCCCATCACCAAACACCCCCTCCAGGGCAAGAATTTAGGGGATGAAGCCTCCCTGTGATGCCTACC
This sequence comes from Chloroceryle aenea, assembly GCA_013399075.1. Classification (NCBI taxonomy): domain Eukaryota; kingdom Metazoa; phylum Chordata; class Aves; order Coraciiformes; family Cerylidae; genus Chloroceryle; species Chloroceryle aenea. The sequence continues at coordinate 186,495 of VWZY01001097.1, read as the reverse complement.
AAAGGAGGGCTGCATAATCACAGCAGCATGGGGCACACAGTGCTGCCCAAAGCAGAGGGGTGGCAGCCAGGCTGCCATGCCCCAGCTCAGGGAGTGTTCCAGTCTATGTGCTTACAGCACACGGCTGTTGCCTGCCCACCAGTTACACCAGTTATGATGCTCAGGGAGATAGTAGTAATTCCAAGGTATCAATATTTCTTGGGACTCACTAAGCAGAGAGTATCAAAGGAAGTGCATCTTTCTGCCAGTCCCATCAGTGTCTTATATAAAAGTTAAAATTACCTTCTCTACCCTGTCCTCAATCCTCTTAAATCCTACCCCAGTTTGCTGGCCTGGGAATGACGGCCACACGCTCACCTTCTGCAGATCCCTGTCAGAGCTGGTGCCTTCAACAGCTCTTGTCTGCCCCGCACCAAAGCAGCTAACACTCATCCACCTGTGCGAAAACACATTTTAATTGAGCAGCCCCACTCACCCAGGAATTTAGCTAAGTCTGTAGAGCTGCTTGCTTTTATCCGTATATGCCATGCTGCCAGCCTTGTTGCTATCTGCAAATTTTAGATTTATTTTTAGATAATTGATAGAAATGTTGAAAAGTACAAAGGCTTCACTGTTTCCTTGAGTTCCTGACAGAAATGTCCCCGTTCAGTGACAGTTTTGTGTTGATTACTAGTGTTTTGTAGTCTGTTGTCACTTCCCAACCCATTTAACATGGATTAGGTAATGCCCAATACTAATGTTTAAAAACAGAATATGATGTCAGATCCCTTGCAAAAGCTTTTATGGGTTATATCTGTCAGTTCCATGCTGAGGGAGACTTCAGTGCCATGAAGCCCAGCTATTATGCCAGTGTGTCCTGCTTTATTCACACCATACACAATGGTCCTTGAACCTCATGACTAAACAGCGCAGAAGCAAAATTCAGACTTCAAAAGGTCCAGGAACCTGAGTCCAAACAGGCATTCACTCTGCCCCGAGGACTGGCCCTGCCGAAGCAGAGCTGCTGCATTCCCTGTCGCTGCTCCTCTTGAAGGAAGTCTTGTGGTCCTCCAGCAGCAGCAAGAGGTCAAGCTCTCTTTCTGCAAGAGCTTGACCTGCTCCTGCTGTTTTTTTCAGCAGGCCCTATGATGCCATCAGCATCGTGAATGGGTTACCCACAGGAACAAAGGAAAGGGTCACTGCAGGGACCAATGACAGCATGTCAGCTGTTGCCCTGCTCCCCAGAGTCACCCTGGCTCTGACTCTCAGAGCATTGCAGCATCCAGTGGTGCCTGATGCATCCCTCCAGCCCTGCAGTGCCCTGCCCAGACCCCTCCCGCGGCACAGCCCCACTCTCGCTGTCCTGCCCACCACCAGCTCTGAGGCAACCTTATCTGGCAGCCTTATCTGGGCTCATTGCAATTAATTCTCCTTCCTGTCCACCAACGGAGTAGATGCTTGGCAGCAGTCCAGGAGCAGCTCGTTGTGTGTCGGGATGCAACAGGCACTTGCAGTGGGGCTTTTTTTTCCTCCTTTTTTTTTTTTTTTTTTTAATCATCCAGCTCAGCTACAAACAAACCTTTAATTAATTCCTCCACAAAGTTCTGCTGAGCTTGTGGCCTCCCATTCTTCAGGGAGGCTAATTAACCTGATCGTCTCCCTCCGTGCTCCTTTCTCAGGACTGTCAGTTTTCACTTGTTGAATCCTAATGCCTTTCACTGGTGTAACAAGCTGCTCCTGTTCACCAGACGCCTCTCGCCCCCAGTGCACAGGCTATGTTTCTTTTTTGCCTATATGAGCTCATGCTACAGATGCTTGAAAATCAGCACAGCTCACACTTTGGTTTTTTTTTCAGGGAAAAATTGACTTTTTCACAAAATTTCCCCTTAGCATCGGAAAAGAAAAACGCCCAGGATTTTCAGTTTTCCACTAACATTTTTAGTTTTCAAAAAGTGTTGCTTTTTCTTTTCTGTGAAAGCTCAAGTGCTGTGGAACATGTTCCTGTTGCAATGTTTTCAGCAAAAGCATGAGGAAAAAGAAAACAAACTGATACCTACATAGATAGAGATGTACACAGGCATGTGGGGCAAAAGGTAGTTATTTTTTGGGGGTGGGGGTGGGTACTATTTCACTCAACTCTGTTTTGATCAAAAGCCCATTGATTTTCAGGTGTGCAGCACCCAGGTTGTTTTCAACGTACATCTCCAGGCTTGAAAAACATTCCCTGATGCTGAAAAAGAGAAGCTCATAAAAGTAATTGAGATATTTTGGATTTTATTCTTATTGAGACTCAGTTTGCTGAGATGGATGTAGGAGCACTGAGCTTTCTAACCTGCCCCAGGGAGTGATGCTGGGTGCAGAAACACTTGCAAAGCTTCAGGACACCGATGTGCACCATGAGACAGTGGCCACAGGAATGCTGAAGGCAGATGTGCAGGGTCCAAGTGAAGGGCAGAATGAACTAGCACCTCAGAATCAGGGAGTCAGGTGTTGGGATAGGGTGCTGCAGCACTCCCCACGTACAGGTGGGCTTGTTTAGTCATGACTCGCAGAGATCATCCTCTGCAGCAAAACATACCAGCCTTTTCCAGGGGGGAAAACCTTGTGTGATGCTGGAGCCTAAGGACAACAACCCCCATCTTGGAGGGATTTCATGACAAGACCAACATGCAGCATGAGAAGGAGCAGGGGGGATGCCCTAAGACCTTTCTTCGCCTCCAGCATTCCTCTGCACAGGCTGGCCAATGGTCAGATGAGTCTCCCGAGGGACAGAAGCAGAGGAGAGACCAGGCCTATGTTCTTCATCCTCAGCAGAGCTGCCGGTGCTGGGCTGGGGGTGGGAGATGGCCTCTGCCTGACTCTCTTTGGGACTGGTGCCTAAGTGCGCGTTGCTATTTCCAAGCTTTTGCCTCCACTGGAGAAACCTGAAATAGAATCAGTTTAACAGAATTATTTTTCTGTTGAACACACAGTTTTCCTCTTTTCAGCCCTCTTGAGAGAGAAAAAAAAAAATATAAAAAAAAAAAAGAAAATGTGGAAAAAAATACTTAACGTTTCTGTTGAGTCCAAACCCTTTTGGTGACTTAATGTCTCAAAGATTATTTGCATGTTGTTAGCATTTATATCACTGTCATTAGAGAGGGCTGGGAAATGCTGCCTGTTAGCAAAATGTTTGGGAAGGAAAAGAACAGAAATAGCACAATTTGTGGTTGGTTTTTTTGTGTGTGTTGTTATTTGGTTGGTTTGTTTGTTCGTATTTTGGTTTTGTGGTTTGTTGTTGTTTTGAGGGTTTTTGGTTTTGTTTTTGTTTTCTGGGGATTTTTTTTTGTCTGTTTGGGGTTTTTTTGTGTTTGTTTGTTTGAGGTTTGGGGTTTTTTTTTGTTTGGTTGTTTGGACATGGCCCTTAGTGCCATGATACAGTAATTGGAGTTGGATCAGGGGTTGGACTTGATGATCTTGGAGGTCTTTTCCAACCCAATCTATTCTATGATTCTATGATTCTATGGTTTCTTTGGTTCTTTTTTGTATTTTTTCTTAACCTGTATGGCATCCCCAAAGCAGACAAAGCATAGCAAATTTGTTTGCTAAAAGGGAAGAGGTTGGGAGTGACAACTTCCTGGCATCTTACTGCTCTGACAAGCCAAATCCCACCTGTGTTTTGAGCAGATTAGAAGGCAGCAGCACCAAATCCTTCTCTCCAAATGTCCTGGTCTCCAAGCTGGAAAGTGCTGCCTACAATGATGTTTACACCATCTCCTTACTTTACAATGGTCCTGAAAACTTTCAGACCTGACTGGGAAGCACTCAGATGCCATAGCAATAAACACCAGCCCATTTATAGTGCTATATTCAGAGCAGGGCTGGATGAAACAGGCCATGCATTAAGCGATGCCTGTGGACAGGAGAACAGAACAGTCGTTCAACTCTGAGTGCTTTCCAGGTTGGGTGAGGTGAGGCTGTGTGGGAAAACTATGAGATCATTCGCCATCATCCAAAGACGTGCTTGCGAGGAGTCTGCAGCTAAACTGCATGGGGAGGCAGCCCGGGTCTTCCTACTGCTACAGCATTTGGTTGAGCATTGCTCTACTACCAGGCTGCTCTTCAGGACAGGTTTTCCAGCTGCAGCTGCTGTCCATCTCATGTGGAGGAAACGAGCACGTCCAAAATTGACTCAGACCTGCTAAATGCCACTCTGTTTGAAATGTGAGATTAAATTCGAGGAAGGAGCCATATATAAGATCAATTTTCAGCCTTATTCAGGAAGGATGCCAGTTGTTGCTCAGGTAAGGATTTAAGTCCTCTGCATATTAATTGATGAGCCCTGGATGAAAATGCAGCAGTTAGTATCCAAATCCCACTTCTGCTATCACCCTTTAATGCCACCTGGGGCATTCTACCCATTCAGAGCCTCCATTTCTGCCTTACATAATAACAGGATAGGGCTGTGCCCTCCCTGGAGAGACTGAGGTCTGGATAGAAGTACTGCACTGGAGCCTCTCTTCATAACTCGAGTGACACAAGGGTCTAGTGACTCTGTTAACCTCTCTGCTTTGGCCATGTTTTGCTGCTGCCAGTTGTGGCAAAGAATGGAAAAGAACCCAGGAGTCCTCATGTAACAGCCTGCTAGCCCGGCAGTCCAGTCCTGGGTCTCAGGGTGCAGACACCCTTCCATGGTCCCTGCTCCCCAGTGACTTTCCTATGGACAGCATAGTGCCTGGACTTTTTCTGCCCCAGCCCCACCAAAACAGGTGACAGCATCTCTGAGTGCAGGTGCCCAGATCTCAACACAAGACAAAACAGACCCAGAGGAGGGAAGAGGGGGAGGATAGACTTAAAATAAGATTGCTGGGGGGAGGAAAAAAAAAAAAAAAAAAA
>VWZY01001097.1:169490-181516 GCA_013399075.1 Chloroceryle aenea | reverse complement strand
AGGCTGGGGGAAGAAAAAAAAAAAAAAAGACAAAATAATAATAAAAAAACCCTAACAACCCACTACACACCCTCTCAAACTCGCATGCTTGGAAAATGTGTGAGTTTCTCTGAGGCTGCAGAGATGACAAAGAAGGAGCCCCAGGGAACAGGTCCAGGGAGGGTCTTCCATGGAAATGAAACAGCCTGGTGTAGCAGCAGGGCTTTGCAAAGGCCCTGCAGGGGTGGAGGGGGATGCCAGTTATCCCATCAGCACATATTAGTGCACTTTGTTTCTATATTATTATCCTCTTGTTGCTAGAGCCATTAAAAACTGTCTCTAAATAGCTCGGCGTGGTGATTTACTAATTGAGTTAACTGGGCTGCAGTGGCTGCGGTGCTGAAGGATGCGGTTTGTGATTAGATAAGGACATTGCCCCTTTCGAAATGAACAGCACATTAGGAGGTTTTTCTGGGTCAGGCTCGGCTGCTCGGCACAGCGCTGGGCCAAGCACCGCACAGCCCAGCGCCCGTGGCCCCCACCAGGGCAGGCAGTGACCACAGTTCATGATGGGCTGGGCTTCCCTTCCCCTGGGAGAGACATGGAACCTGAGAAAAGCCCAGGAGCCTCTTCAGCCTGGAATCAGTCTCTTCTCCCTCAAGGTTCAGGGAAGGCCAGTTCAGACTGCTTGGACTTTCTAGGTCCTGCTGCACCGGTAGTGAGTGAGTGGTCCCCATGATCTCAGGGGAGGCACGATCTCAGATGTCCCCACATGATGAAACCCTGCTTGAAGACCTAATTCAGAGCACAACACCACTGGCATGATAGAATCATAGAATTGTTCTGTTGGAACAAGATTATCAAGTCCAGCCATTAATCCAGCACTGCTGGGTCATCACTAAACCATGTCCTTCAGCACCACATCTCCATGGCTTTGAAACCCCTGGGAGAAGAGATCAACCTCCACTTTGCTCCAGCCTCCTTTCAGGGAGTTGTCGAGAGCCAGAATGTCTCCCATGAGCCTCCTTTTCTCCAGGCTGAACAACGTCAGTTCTCTCAGCCATTCCTTGTATGACTTGTTCTCTAGACCCTTCACCAGCTTCTTTGCCCTTCCTTGGACATGATGATCTCTCAGGGAAAAAAATACTGCATTTTTCTTGCTTTTTCTCCCCAAGATCTGCCAGCACCATGCTGACCCTGGCTAAACCACTTGTATCAGGAGCAGCAAATGCTGGGTCAGACTCTTCTTTGCTAGGGTACATCTCAGATGAACCTCCCAAGTTGTCAGGAGCCAGCACAGACCCACAATAGTGAGGAGCTGGCAGCTTTAGTCTGCCTCATTTGTGTAGCAGCTGGAGCTTCTGGCCTGCCCACAGGAGACATGATTGTGTTGGACCACACTGCTCTTCCATGCACATGCCTAAAGTGTTAGGTAAGCTAGTTCTTGAGTTCACATGGGGACCAGCCTCTTTGGTTGTCCTCAGCAGCCGGCACTGGTGAGCATTCAGCTCAGCTTTGTTGAGTCTTCCTTCAGCAGAAAAACACGGGGCTGCATGAGGCTCAGTCACAGCAACCAATAGCGCAACCTAGAAGCAATTTGTGTGAGGCTGAGGTCCCTCCAAACCTCAAGAGTTCCACCACTCTATAGAATGAGTCAGCCCCAAAGCAGCATGCAGGTCTGTTCATTTAGGTCTGCCAGTGTTTCTCAGACCATCACGTCCTCCAGCTCAGACTGACAAAGAGTTTGAGGCAAACCCTACATTGCTCACATCACAGAACTCAATACAAAGGTATTCTTCTTCTTCCCTCAGTAGTGCTGAGACTTCAGCCTTTACCTGCACACTACTCAAAGGAGGGGCTGAGACCTGCAGGGGACAGGCATGGGGGAAAGCAAAGCTGGAAAAAGGCTGGCACCAAACCATGAGGACAGACCAGTGCAGCCAGGGTCCTGGAGCCACCGTTCCACCAAAGGGCTTTCAGCCATGAAGATGCATTCGAGAAGACCTCACAGCGGTCAGCAGCTCCTGCGTCACACCTTCCTATGCCCAGAGCAGCAGCAGCAGCTAAATCTGCCCAGCTCAAAGCACAGAGGGGAGCTGCAAGACATCAGAGGAGAAAAACTCGCTCTCCTCGCAGCTCAAGCACTGGCCAAGTGTGTGTACGGGAACATGAAATAAAACTCCCTTTAACAAGAAGCCTGAAAATTTTTTAAAAAGTTAAATCATCTCTCATGGAGCCTGGTTCACCCCTGTCAGCCAAGAGCTTCAATTGGCAGCCAGACGAGCACCTGTCAGGGCTGGGCTGGAGTCATTAGCAAGATCAGAGTCCTGGCAGAACAGCGGGAGGCTGGACTAGATGACCTAATTTACGTCCCTTCTAGCTCAGAAAAGCCTGTGATGTATTTTTAATGAAGCACACACAATAAACTGCTAACATAATATTAGAGGCTCACTTCAAAGCTCAAATAGGCAGGGAAATCAAGGTGAAAGTTTCTGAATTCATCATTATTATGTGTCACTCATCTTCACTACGACAACCCCTGGGCACACCAAATGCTTCCTTTCCAGTCATGGTTTGGAGCCCACCATGCTCTACATTATTTTTTTCATGCAAACTAGAAGGAACCTGAAAATTCCAAAGCTTGACTAGACACCCCTTATACATACCTGCATTGTCCCAGCCCCACAAAAGGTTTTGAAAGCAGCAAAATGTAGTGACTCCAGAGAAGACTGGAATCACATCTTAGACAAGCTTCAGGCTATCTGGGTTGCCTTTTCTTCTGCTGGCCCCTTGTCATCATATAGCTGGTACCTGTAAGGTTTATCATTTCATGAAATGTGTCAGGGAGCAGCAAGAGCAAGGCTGCTCCCTCAGGGAAGGCAAGCCAGGAGCTGAGTGGGATCCCACAGCTGGAAGGGACCCCAGCAGCCACAGCGTGTTCCATGGGATCTGAGTGAGAAGAAGACCAAGAGATGGTGGCCAGGTCCAGCCAAGAGGACCATCGTAAGGCAGTATCACAGGAATGGGGCAGACCCAAGGTGAAGCCAGGAAGTCAATCCGCAGGTCAGGACCAGGTCCGGTGATCATCAAGCAGGTCCATAGTGAGGCAACACATCCAAGGTCAAGCCCCCAGCTGGGGTTCAGAGCAGAAAGGCTCTGTAACCAGGCAGGGACATGAATGTGGCTGAGCTGCAGACCAGGGCTCCTGCAGCATGGCTCTGACAGGGACTGAAGGCCCCAGGCTGAATATAAATGGAGCTCCATGGCCCACAGTTTGGGTGGAGAACCCAGACAAGACTGGACAGGGCCATCAGGACCTATTAGTTAACTCAGGGCCCCGGCAAGATGTGTGAGTTGCACCAGTGGTATAGAAATACATCAGGGAAAACGGGATGTCCATGTGTCACAGTTTTCTCCTCCCCAGCACTATTAGGCCTCTCCGGCAGAAGAAAACAGATCTTTTTCCCACATTCCCACATTTCCACCTATTCTTTCTGGGATGGTCCCTGTTTCACCCAGTGGTTGGAAATAATTTCTTAGGTAGTTTAAAGACCACAGCTCTCGTGTAAATAAATAATGTATTCCAAGGGTGGAAACAAATCAGAAGCTGAATGCTCCTCTCACTGCTCCTAAATATTGCTGACCTCTCCAGGTTACTGAGAACTAACTGGTCAAAGACTATAGCATGTCAGGCCCTACCAAACCAACACCACCACAAGAACTTACCCATGTGGAGTCCAAAAGACCTTAGTATTGAACCCTTCTGGTGAGCTGCCGTTGCTGGAGATGCTGCTAAAAGTGACGCACAGCCTCAAAAGACACATAGTAAAGTTACACATCCCAGTACCCTCCACCCAAGCCCTAACTCATAGAAAAGGGGTGTGCATGTGACTTCATTCCCAGTCCTCCTTGTTTGGGAGACTTCATGGTGCTTTCTCTTCAACAGCCTTTGTCTTCACCAGCCTCATCCTCACAGTTCCATCAAGGTCAGTCTGGCAGCAAGAGAGGGGACAATGAGGCACAAAAAGTAAAAAAAAAAAAAAGCATTTAATAAAATACAGAATTTATTAATCTTGCTTGGAAACCTTGTTAAAATTTCCACTTTTACTGCCCACAGTGAAAGGGAACATTTAGTCCGAGTGTCCTGAAGTCAACTTGGAATTCTGGTTCTGTCTGACACGGCGGGTGAGGAGCGTGCCTGTTACCCAGCCTCGCCGCATCCTCTTTGTGCTCAGTCTCTAATTGTCATGCAGAAAGGGACTGAGCCTTCCAGGTAACCCGGTGTTAATTTCACCGCGGGGCGGAGGGGAGGATGGAGGCAGCTAATGAATGAGCAGAAGTGATTGATTCCTGTCTCGGTGTCAGGACACTGAACGGCTGTTTGTCAGGAAACAAGAAAATGTCACTGGGATTTGTAAGCGCTTGTAACTATTACATAAAGCACTTTGACTAAGACTCGCATAAGATAACTTTCTGAGACTGCTGCTCTGAGAGTGTGTTAATACAACCACTGGCTCTTCTTGACATTTCTGCAAACACCTTATAAATATTCCATGGGAGCGGCTGCTCCCGCTGCCGCTGTTGTTGCGGTTTGAATGGAAATACCAGGGGAGAAAAGAGCAGCTCTGCCCTTATTTAGCAAGCGTGCAGCTAAATATGACTCTTCAGTCAGCCCACTCCAGGGCTTTGCTCCAGTGAAAACAAAAAGCAGTCAAGCATCCTGCCCTTCTCCTGATGAGGGAGAAGCTTGGGTGCCTACGAAGACCCAGCACAGTCTTCTATCACCAGCCTCTCCGCACCCAGATGGGCACTGGGAGGGAGGTTAAATGACTCACCCAAGCTCTCCTACTGTGCTTGTGACACTGCTGGGAATTGCAGCTCAGCCAGAGCTGTCTCTTACCCCAAGGCTCAGAGGCTGAACACAGAGTTCCTCATCAGGGCAAGGCAGTCATGGGGAGGCTGATGTCTTGGGGTCTGCGAGAGGCAGCTCCACGTGTATTTGGGGACTGTCTGTGGTAGGTGCTGTTAACAGAAGGTGCCGTGCTGCTCATCTCAGACGCAGACAGGCTGGTGCATAACATGCCCTTCTGCTCACGGGCAGCAGGCAGGATCCCTGGCCTGTTGGGTGATGGGAGGGATCACACATCAGACCTGCTGAGAGATGCTGCTGTGCTCCTAGCAGCCCTTGCCCAGCATAGGCAGGACCACATCAGCTATGAAGCTCCTGGTCCTTCTCTAGAGGTGCTGGATTGAGCTGCACTAAAGAGGCTTGTACAGAAAAAGCAGAGCATGACCTCTCAGCTCAGGCAGCAGAAGAGTTGCAGGAGTGCCTGTTTAAGCCCACTGACCACAGCCAGCCAAGAGCTGCAGCTTCACTGTCACAAAATTTTAGCTGCACACTCATTGAGACAAGTCCAGCACTCTCCTCACACTGGATTTTGCAGTCATTCCCTTTCTGCTTTAAATCCCAGTTGATAAGACTCAAAACCAGCCATGGAACAACAAATGCAAGTGGGAGCCAGCCACAACCACACCACCACAGAGGAACTGAGCCATGAGCAAACCATTGCCAACAGACCCAGCCCACAAATAAACCACTGCAGATGGACCCTGACACAAGTAAACCACTGCAGATGGAGCCACCCACAACTGAAACACTGCGAAGAAGCCCAGCCCATGACTCATCCCAGCTAGCATGCCTCTGTCAGTGCCATGCAGAGCGCGGCAGCCTATCAAAAGCTATGATTTCATCCCAAAAGATGTTACTGTTTTTATGCCTGATGACAGCCAGGGCCTTTTTGGTACCTGCTGACCTAGAACAAGTCTTCAAACTGTACTGAAGGTGGGTCATTTCAACATTTGAAGTGCCTCATTGTTTAGTGAGTGGGCAGCACATACCTTTATTTTCATCTTGCCTCTCCTTTGCCAAGTATCCATTTTGACTATTTATAGATGTCCTGGGAAGTGATCCCACTAAGTCTTACCTGCCTTAGCATTCCCCCATGCGGTGCCCTAGTTATGGTGCAAATCAAGGGGTGTCTAATTAGTGTTTCTGTCTCTAGTCAGATTCAAATGTTTGGGCTTGGCTTTACCGAGAAGGTCTCTGAATAATTTCACAGACTACTTGCCCTCACCATGGTTGTATGCAGAGTTCATGCTATCTGGGGAGCTTCCCATCAGCAACCGTGGCACTGTGGTCCAGTATCATCCCTAAGAAACCTTTGCCTCTCTTGCCTGTTTTCCTGCCCACCCCCGACTCTCAATGATTGGGATTTTTTTATCCTTTTCTGATGTTGAGAAGGAGGCAGAATGGCTATAGCTCTTCTCCCTCACTGTCTAATGATAGGGAACTACTCCAGAAACACAGCTTGGACTTAGAAAACCTTCCAGCTTTCCTTATTTCTATGCATCATGTTTGTTTATGGCAAAACTCAACAGCTCTGATCTTCTCCATGTCAGAGCAGAGAGATGAAGAAAGACCACTTGCTCACAGGGTTCAGGAGATCCTGTTCAGGAGCACTGATCTCAGCCCTATAGAGTCACCAGTAGGTGGGCATCTGCTCCATGGTCTTTTACAAGCTACCGGGGAAGGATGGGACAGAGGTGCCATCTGCCTGCAGCCCAGGGCCAAGGTTACAAGCAGGTGCTTGTCCTCACAGATAGGTAACAAGGCACTACTGCCAGAGGGAGGTTACGGTCCCTGACACAGCACTGCCAGCTCCCAGCACTGTCCTCAGTCTTGTGAGATTTGATGTTTCTCTGGTGGTTCCCCAGCTCAGGAGAGAGGAGACTTCAGCCTCAGATGAGAAAAGCTTGGAAACAAGGTCTCCAAAATCAGTATGCAGCTAAGCAGAACCCAGATGAGCTTCATTAGGAAACCATGTGTATTTAAGGTGATTTCCCTTTGGAGGCCTGAGTGATGTTTTTTTAGCAGTTGGAGAGTCATGCTGCTGCTGTCTGGAGGACCAGCTTGAAAGCAGAGTCCTCTGTCTCAGGGGATGGACAGGAGAGGCAAAGGCATGTCCTCTCACATACAGTGAAAGAGGAGTAAGAGGGGAGGAAAGGAGCTGCCGCAAACACATTTGAGCAACTGTAGACTCCTAAAGTCCAAAGCAAGAGAAACTACTAGCTTTGCCTGAGCTTGTCTCCCTCAGGACACTGCACACTCCCCAGTGTGCAACGGGCAGAGAACAAACCTACCAAGGTGCAGTGTCTGGCCATGGTCAGCCCTGGCTGGTCTTGTCCTGCTCTCAGCCTCTCCTACTCATCTGACTATGTGTTTCCAGCAAGGCTGATTCAGCAACGACAGCAATGAGGTTTAGACCCAGCCCTGTGAGGGACTTTAAATGCACAGACACAGACAAGCTCACCTTTCAGGGGCTCGGAGGGGCTTTGAACAAGGAAAGTGAGGAATCCTCAAGAGACTACAGCTTAGGCTGAGCTCTCTATGTCAGAGCATCTAAAACCTTTCCAATCAACATCTATGATTCCTTATGAAACAGGCCATTAGTGGTGTTTCTTTCACAATATATTACCCTTCTCTCCTTCCTGGCTTTGATCAAAAAGGTCTTGATGATGGAAATGGCATCAAAGGCATAGCACCCCTATATAAAATTTTGATGTCAATGAGTCAGATTTATCCATTAAGAAAGAAAAACAAAGCTTTCAAAACCAGTTTGATGAAATCCCTTTTACATAGAATGTGCCCAGATCAGATGTTGCAGCTTGGCGGCATGGCAGAGAGGTGTGGACCTCTGGAGTGAGACTCCCCACACCCGTGTTGGGCATTTAGAACGGGACAAGTCACCAGCTGGGGACACGTTCTTTTGGACCCCACTTCCCCAGCTGTAGGCAGAGGTAGAGCCCCATCTCCCTATCCTCTGCATGAGGATGGGAAGACTGAGGGAGGGGCAGAGGAGAACAACAGTCCACGTTACCATGACAAGGGGCAGGGGGGGGATGCAGAATCACCTCCTTGGCTAGCTTGGAGCCCAGCAGTGCTTACAGATTGGCCTGAAAACCTGGAAAAAGTGTTTGTGCTTGTTGCAAGGACAAGTGTGGAGCTGGCAGCAAAAGATAAATGCGGATATGGGGAGACAAATGTTGTCAGAGAAGCAAGCAGGAACACGATGTCTTTCCACCACTGCTTGAAGGCCTGTGTTTTTACTGCATCTTTAATAGCAGGCTCTGCATTGTCAAGGGTCTGCATGGTGACAATGCGTAGGGGTCACAATGTGCTGAGTTGTGCAACTCTGCACTGTGTGATGGGGAGCCCATTCTTCCCAGGACAGCACAGACTCCATCCCTCAACCATCCAGACCTTCTTCTGATTCCTCACTGGTGACTTTGTTTATTTGATTTCACTCTGGGCATCAAGGACTGGAGCAGAAAATTAACTGTGACTTGCACAGCAAGAGAGGAAGAGAGAGGAAGTATGAGATGGGGAACAGTCAATAAGGTCCTGAGCCCTGCCGGGTAAATCCCATTTAACTCAGTGACATTTTAGTGTAAAATAGGTCTAAGAATATCTGGAAGACTTGTGCCAACCCCAGTAAAGTACAAAGCAGAACGAAAACTGCCTTCCTTTGAAGTCCTCAAACACTTCCTACCCTCACTAATACCAGAGCTCACCCTTTGCCTCCTCCAACCTCCTGCAGGTGTTCCTGCTGTCCACTGCATCCACTTCTTCAATAATTTGTCTTTCAAATGGCCTTCTAATGCCTGTAAACACAGACATTGGCATCTGGACAGCGGGAAATCTAGGAAATTAGCTCAAGGGATTCTTCTGGGCTTGTGGCCAATATATAGTTCTAGGAGCCACTGAAAGCACAGCAGAGTCAAGCTCTAGGAAGCAGGAAGAATGTCACTGGGGTGGCATAAAGTGACTCCTAGGCCATTCAGGATAAGTGACAGTAATGCACTAGTCTGCTGCAGTACTGATTTGGCACAGACAAGACCAGTTCTCAGCTCTGCCCAGGGCCCCGTTTAGCTGATGGGGGGGGAATGCCACATGAAGCTCTTCTCTTGTTTTTGTTTGTTTGTTTTTTTTGTTTGTTTGTTTGGGTTTTTTTGGTGTTTGGTGGGTTTGTTGTTGTTTTGGATTTTTGTTGGTTTGGTTGGTTTGGTTTTTTTTTGTTTGGTTTGGGTTTTTTTTAAGCTCATCTTGGTGTTTGCCACCTTGTCTGGTTTCCTCTTGCTCAGAGAGCTGTGGCATTTGTCCACACATTTTGACCACGAGACTCACTAACTACACACAAGGGATATGTGCAGTGTTCTGTGAGGCTATGACCAAAACAGGAGTTTCCACAGCAGCCCATCAGAGCATGCAACAGTTCTCCTTCTAGCTTTACTGAGTGGTGCTGATCCTGTGGCCAAGCCAGGCTGAGCTGTTTTCTGCCACTGTGCTTCAGCTTTTGATGCTTTTGGATGAGTAGGAGAGGTCAGGGATTGCTTTGGGCATGCATGACCTCGGAGAATCCTTTAGTGCTGACAGCTGTGGCCAGTATAGCAGGAAGCAACAGGTCACGTACTGATCATTCACCTGTGTGTTTGGATAAGCATGCACCCAAACTGGACATGCATCAGGATTCTCATGGCTATGTCGGGCTTACCAAGGCCAGCCTTGGACTCCCAGCACAGGGCACTGACTTCTTGCATCTTCCTTAGGGCAGGACAATCTATTCACACCTAAACACACTTGGCTCCTCTGCAGAGGCTGGTGCTGGTCTGCAAGCTGGGATGGCAGCAGTCAGATCTGCTGGGATCCCAGGGCTGTGCTGCACAGCACCTCCTGCCCCATGATGCAGCTGGTACTGACAGATCAGTCCTCATCTCAGTGAGAAGACTGAGCTGTTCACTAGTACGGGTTTAGGCCACATCTTCTTGGCAGCCCCAGTGATTGCTTTGGAGGAAACAGATCACAAATGCTACAGTCTGGGCATTGCCCTCCCTGCCATTCACACAGATGGAAACTGTCAGTGACAGAGGTAGAAAGTACCCAGCAACACCCCATGAAGTTGTTGCAGGTGGGCCCCAGATACTGCCACACTGGCCACCCAACTTACAGCATCACAGTCTCTCTGGGATGCAAGCCATCCAAGCATCCTCCCCTGCTTGTTCCCATTCCCTCCTCATGAGCCATCAAGCCTAGAGAAAGGCTGGCACTAAGTCATCGCCCTGTTGATGTCCTTCACTTCTGGCTTGTGACTGTCCCTCCCTCCTCCATCTGTGGTTGTTCTGTGAAGCTGAACACCAGTCCCAGTGCTGGGACCTCCAACAGTGGCTGGTGACCCTCAGCCTGACTTGCACACATAGTCCCCTGGTGTCTATTCCCAGGACCTTAGGCTACCCATGACATTGCCCTTCCTTTGCTCTGACCCACACTGCATGTCACCTGCATGCTACAAGCTGGTCTTACATGGTCTTCCTCAAGAGAGGAGCACAGAAGAAAAACTGTAGTTGGATAAGGAGAAGCAACCTCCTGGCAAACTCTCTGCCCAACCCTGCCATAACCTGAAGCACATGCAGAGTGCACAGGGCGTAGGGGGCTGTCTGCAGTACAAGAGGTACCCAGCTAGATCTAGGCAGGTGCTTTGTGGCCCACTGTGTGGTGTGCAGGCACCCAGACATCAGTGGCTTTATTTTCATAGAATCCCCCGGCCAAAGGCGAGGGTCACTCGCACAGTGATACCATGAGGCACTGGTGGCACAGCCTGGAATGGACACCAGCTCTCCAGCACAACCAGCCTGAGCTGCAAGAGCATGAGCATGTCTGAGGAGATACGCCCTATTGCATGGATCCAAGCCTGAGTGCTGCTCTACTCCAGAACTACCTCCTGGTTCACTGATCACAGAGCTGAGTGTGGTTATCTGGGCACAGGAGAAGAAAAATGGCCCTGCCTGCCTTCTTGGGATTGCTTACTAACATTCCTCTACCTGCAGCCTGGATTCTTCAGCTCCAAGGGGCTGGGCTCAGAGTTCCTGCTGTTCTGAGCATCCTGAAATAGGAATGCTGTTGGGGAAATGCGTGGGACAGCTCAGAGGGAAGCGGGATCATTAGCAAAGCGCATTTCGTGCGAGGAAACCCTTTGTTGGCACCACTTAAAGGTTGCATAACCACGCCGAGTATGTCTTATTTATTAGTGTCGTGTTAAACGCTCAGGCTGCCTTCACGGATTACGGATTACTCAACATCCTTTTAATTTTTCAGCTTTTGCGCTGGTTACCATACTTCACCCCTCGCAGATGACAACCATTTAGGAAAAAAAGAAATCTTTATTTTATATTTTTTTTTGTATACTTGTACACAAGTAAAATAAAATGCATATCTATATATACTGCAATCTTGTGAAGGAGAAGGCAGCATTCTTTAACAAATGCTGCCCGTAAACATGGTGTGATGGAATGAATACGGAAAAAACTGCAATATTCATAAACATAGGATTAAAACAGCATCAAATTCATTACCTCTGCAAATGGGAACCTGCAACATTGTTCAGTGTGATGTCAAGTTACAAACAGATTTTAGACATTCTTTTCAGAGCATTTCTTACACTTTTTTTTTCTTTTTTTTTTCTTTTCCTGTAAATGAACCATATTTCTTTACCATCTGCTGTAGCAAAAGCTGCTTTGTGGGCAAGTGCAGTTCCAAAGACCAAAGGTATAATTCACAGGTTTCAGGACAAATAAATTATGTACATCTTCGTGTTTGTCTTTTTTTTTTTTTTTTTGTGGGTGTTTGTTTGTTTGTTTGTTTGTTTTAGAAAGGCATCCAGTTAACTTTTGTGTAACAAAGCTCTCTCAGGGTGGTTGGTAGTTCTGCTTTTGTTCGCAACATTTATGGAGGTCAGCAAAAGTCTAGTATTAAAGTGTCATCAACCCAGGAAAAGAGTTAATTTTAGCAGAATAACAGTAAGCTCCACACCAAGGGGGGGATCAAAAGGCTTAGGCTGAGCTGTAACGTGGAGCTGTTCCCTTGCTGGGTGAGGCGGCACTGGGCCTTTGATCTGTTCTTTTTAGAGCAGCCCTGCCTCTTTTTGGTTGGGACT
>VWZY01001097.1:130627-169432 GCA_013399075.1 Chloroceryle aenea | reverse complement strand
CTGGGGAAGGTCACAAAGGGGGAATCGTTTATCTGCTTGTTGCTGCCATTTTTAGAAGGGTCCGTCTCAATGTACTTGGTTTTGGACATGTTTTCCTTATCCTTGAGAGGGTTGTTGGAGGATGGCCGGCTGCTGTGGGAAGAAGGACCTGCCTTGCCTTTAGCTTCATAAATAAAAGACTTATCCATTTCTGGCTGGCAGCACTTCGAGGAGCCGTCGTGAGAACCCAGAGGCGGGACCCCGGTTGTCAGTTTACCAGATCTGGTCTTAGTGCTAAAAACGCTTGTTCGTATCTGGTTGAAGGAGTCGAAGCATCCTTCCAGGTCAGCGCTCTGCAGCCTTTTGAGGTCTCTCCCCGCCAAGCGGGGGGGAAGGTGGCACTCCAGCTCTGATGATGATCCTTTAAACTGCTTAAACCAATTCCAGAGAGACCGAGCCTGGCAGTCACAGATCCACTGGTTGCCGTTCAAGCGCAGGTACTGGAGGGACACCAGGGGAGCCATGGTTTCTCCCGTGAGCACGGTCAGGTTGTTGTTAAACAGATACAAAGTCATCACTTTCCCAAGGTCGTGAAAAGACCGGCGGTGAACCAGGCTGACTCTGTTCTGGTGCAGAAGCAGACGGTCGAGGTTGATCAGCCCACGGAAGACGTTCTCTGACAAACTCTTGATTTTGTTACCGTGCAAAAACAGGTAGGTGAGGTTTGCGAGATCTATGAAGGTGTCATCCAGCAGGTTCTGTAGATTATTATCCTGAAGGTAGAGATATTGCAAGGAGAACAACCCTCGAAAAAGCCCCGTGGAGAGCTCTAGGAGCCCACAGCGATCCAGGTGTAAGGTGTGGAGGTGAACAAGACCCCGGAAAGTGACAGGGTTGATAGATTTCAGGTTCGTGTTGTCACTGAGATCTAACTCCTCCAGTTTATTGAGCCCATAGAAGGCTCCAGGCTCAATGAGGCTGATGTTGTTGGAGTGGATCCAAAGAATCGTCATGTTCCGGCAGGAGGTGAAGCTGGTGGACCTCACAAGGGTTATCTTGTTGTTGTGCAAGAAGATGCGCTGGCTCTGGATGGGTATCTCAGTGGGGATTGCTGTCAGTCCTTGCTGCTGACAACTTATTGTAATCTTCGGTTCACTGTAGCATACACACGCCCCAGGGCAAGACTCCACTTCTGACTGGATGTTCAAGCAAAGCACCAAAATCAGCAGTTTGCTTCCTAAAGGATAACAAAAATAGTATGCAAATTAGCCAGGGTCATGGGAGGGAGCTTTTCTTTGCAACTAATAGATGAGCTGGAAAATCACCCTTCTAAGTGCGTTGCCACTAACCACAAACAACATATGCTGGGGGAGCCAAACAATTAAAACACAGAATTAAAAGTGCTCTCCGGCTCAACACAAAACCTGCAATCACTGTACACAAAGTCTGAGCACCTGCTCAACCTTTCCCACCTGGGAGGCCTCTGACTTTGGTGGTGAAAGAGACTGCCCGTCATTATGTATTTGCGTCGCGGGTCCTGAATGAACATCTAACCCCAGTCCTGTTCCAAAGAGCTGACCTCTGAGCACAGGGGCTGTCTGCTTGGGGGCCATCTGTCCCTGCCACAACCACACGTGGCACGATTCAGCCTACAGGAAAGCAATGGCTGATGCCTTGTAGCCATGGGATTGCACCAGGCAACGCTGCATCCCATTCCAGCACGGGCACCAGCTCCTGGCTTTGCAAGATCATTGAACAACCCCCAGAACAAGCAGCCGTCCCCAGGTTGCACTCAAAATGTAAGATAGGAGTCGTGGTTGTTGTTACTTTCCATAAACGATTTCAGATTGATCTGATCTTCCTGTGAGAAAGAACTGTGAGGGATTCCCAGAATAACTTACAGGTCAGACCTGCCTGTAGAGGTCTCAGGGCCAAGAGAATCCTTTCCTTCTGTCAAACCTTTACGACACATATTCTTGCTTCCCTTCCCTTTGAATCTGTGCAGCAACTGAGGAAGAGGAGAAAACAGCACGTTTTTCCACAGAAGGCAGTGCTGTTGCCAGAGGAAATCACATGCAACGCTCGGTTCAGGGATTCCTCAAAGTTTCCAAAACACGGGTAGGTTTCTTGTGTCCCAAGCACGCAGGCAGCCCACCGGGGTTGAAGAGCCCCTGGTGACCACCCTCTTCCCCAGGAGCTGGGCTGCAGAGGCATCACAAGGAAGCATCTTGATTCATCAAAGTCATGAGCCCCAGCTGGGCTGCTGGCAGGAGGCCTGGAGAACGGGCAGGGATGGGCAGAGGCTGTGGAGGCAACATTACCTTCTGTGAGGGGACCCGGGGCAGGGGGGAGGTGATCAATGTGAACCTCCAGCTGAGACACCTGCAGAGACACCTGCTGTTTCCTACCCATTGTGGGGAAGGCAGGGAAGAGAGGCAGTTTCAGTAGGGCTTTACCAGCAATTAGTAGCAATTAGATTGCTTCCTCTAAACAGCTTACGGGATCTAAAGTGAATGGGCAGCAACTGTAGCAGCTGGAGGCTCCATTTGTGGCACACCACATGAGAGCAGGGACATGCGTGTCTCCTTCCCAGCCCATCACAGCACCTCTGGCAAAAAGACACTTTCCTCCCCATCGATGGAGATCTCCAGCCCAAGGACAACAGCATCTTTCCTTCCTTGATGTTGTCAGACATTTTTTTCTTCCTTGAAAGACTGAAAATACTGTTCAGGCATGTGGATGCCTCATTACACCGTAAGGTAAAATAGCAGAGTTCATAAAGCCAGGTGGAAAAGGGTGACCAACGATGCAGAATGGGATAAAGTGAGGAGACTGGAGACAGCCCGGTCACACCCAGCCACGTGTGCACAGTGCTGCACGGTGGCTCCCACGGGGCCAAATCCTGGAGACAGCGGCTGCATCTCACAGAAAAGCCTGGAAGGCGGTCACGTTGCTAATGAAATCACAGCATCTCTGCATCAAAGTGGCAACTTCAAACCCCAACGAGAAAAGGATTAAATCACACAGAAATCTCACCAAACTGTTCACTGAAGCAACAACGACGACATCAGAGAAGCCAAGGTGGGGAGGTCGCTTTCCTGCAATAACAGGTTGCGATCCCAGGCTTGAGTTTCAGCCTAGTCAAAATAATTCACCGTGTGCAGCTAATAAATCTGTGGTGATCCAACAGGCCAATATAGGCAGGAGACTCCTATATATCATAGTCCACATGGGAGAGAAAAATAACAGCTCAGCATGCAGAGATAATTTGAGGCTGATATTATTAGCTGCTGAGCATCCCTGGAAGGCAGAGTGTTGAGTGCAGTATTATGACACATTCTGGCTGGCTTGTCATGTTTTGACATATCACGTCTCATTGTATGGAGCAAAGTACCACGAGACAACTGAAATCCCCCGCTGGAGACATGTCAGACCAAGAGGAGCCTCCTGGGAAATTAAAACAATGCCAGCAACTCTGACCAGCACGATTCCTCTCCAACTGATAATGAAAACCTGTAGCCAGAGAAATACGACTTTCTGGAGCCTCGTTCTTCAGTTTTGTGATTCCAATGATGGGGGCCGGAGTGGCACTGGAGCAATGGGATCCACCTCATTACACAACACCACCCGCTCCAGCAGAACAGCGCCTGGGCTGCGGACACTGCTGCAGGCTCCACAGCTCATCCCAGCTGCTCCTCCCTGCCTTGGCAATACCGCCGGGGCTACAGCCTACTCAGGGAAAATCCAACCACAACCCAGCTGGATCCCACATGTCTTATAAATATGTGACACGCTCACAGAGGAGTGAATGCAAAGAACCATTCCTATGGGAGAGGAATCACAATGACAACACTTCTGTTCCAGCTCCAGCCAGGGGAGGACAGAGCATAATAAATGTATGTATACATGGGGAGAGAAAGAGAGAACATGAAGCAGCCAGCAGAGAACAAGCCATGCATATGAATACCACCCTGCCCTGTGCCACCCCCGTCCTGACAGCCGTGCTCCTGCATGTAATCACACATTTACAGAGGGGTGGGGGCTGGAAGGTCCCTCTGGAGATCACCTGGTGCCCCCCCCGCTCCACCCAGCAGGGGCACCCAGAGCAGGGTGCCCAGCAACACAGGGTCCAGGCGGGTTGGAAGTCTGTCCAGAGAAGGAGACTCCACAGCCTCTCTGGGCAGCCTGACACAGCCTCCCACACCCTCACACCAATGAATTTTTTCTGCATGTTCAGATGGAACTTCCTGGGTTCCAGTTTGTGCCCGTTGCCCCTTGTGCTGTCACTGGGCACCACTGACCAGAGCCTGGCCCCATCCTCTTGCCCCCTAAAGGGCCCTTGAGCTCTTGCTCAGCATTGCTCAGCTCCCCTCTCAGGCTGCTCTTCTCCAGCGGCACAGCCCCAGGGCTCTCAGCCTTTCCTCATGTGAGAGATGTTCCAGTCCCCTTATTGTCTTCACACCCTCTGGATCACTTGATCGTTTGTGCCCCATGTGTGTACACCCTGGACACCGATGGACAGAGCTGCCAGGGCCAGGCAGCAAGGTCCCGTCCCAGCTTCTGGGCACCTGCAGAGCTCGAGGCACACTGTGGCTTCTCCCCAGCACAGAGGGCAAACCCTGCTCCGCTCTGAACTGTGGCTTTTCTTCTCCCGCTGTCGATGTCTCTCTGGCTGCCAGGAGCTGTGACTCAGTGGCACTGATAGCCGGCTGCCAGCAGAGCAGCACAGGGAAATTAATTACAGGCAGGGCTAGCCAGTGTGCTTTAATTAGGGACCTGGTGTTCATGAGCTGCTCGGATTAGCTCCTTCCACCAGAGACAGTTACTGTCAATCACCCCCAAAGCCTTTTTCCAGTTAGTTTCCCACTGTGCAGCTCAGACATGTCCTGACTGATCCATGACAAAGCTCAGAGCCCAGCAGTCGCCAGAGGGTCCCAGGACAGTTCAGGGCCTGAAGTAAGTGCAGGAGTGGGTGCAGTCCACAGACAGCCTTGGGAAGTCAAAGTGACCCTTTCTTCCCCAGCATGAGTGGGGTGTGCTGTGGCAGAGATGGGAGGGTCCATGCCCTGGCCTTCCCCTGCTCCTCCAAAGAGCTTTTCCAGCACTGGTGTTCAGACAGTAACTATGCCTTGTGCTCAGTGTTCCCTAGACCACAGTGGCCACCAAGTGCCATGAGCCATCCAGACCTTGTACCAGAATAGTTTCATCCGTCCAACTCCAGGCAAATATTACTTCATTTTTTCTGACCAGGTGCCAAGTGACCACTTCAGGACAGGGATGAGCACATGGCAGGGTCTTGGGACGGGAGGATTATTCAGCATTGGCATTACGTCACATTAACACAGCAGCACAGTTTTAGGATGGTTTGAAGCACAGCAGAGCTTGTTTCTGTCTGCCAGGCTAAGACATATCCTGGCAGTGCCTAGAGCCTGTACACTGTCCTGTACACCATGCTGCAGCCTGTTTCCCTTGGCACAAAGCAGAGGGAAGGATGAAGAGCTTCAGAGAGTGGCCACGCAAAGAACACACACAGAGAGTTTAAAACTTGCCAGGAACAGTGTGAGTGTCGTGAACTTCTGCTCCTCTTGGGAAGCACCAAGTATCCGTGAGGCTCGGAGGTCCTGGTGGGCACTGGTCTGAGCAGAAAGGTCAAAGCCCTGGTTGAGGGCAGATGACAAGAATCCAGAGGACCTGGGCAGAAAGAGCCCCATTACTCTGCAGCCTGGCTGGCACATTGTTTGTTCTCCTGGCGTGCTGGATTCAGCTCTGGCTTTGGGTTTCTTCCCTTCCCAGGAAAAACATATCCTGCCCTTAGACCAGAGGCATAGGAGATATTCTCTGGTGTCACAGGGAGGAAGGGGGTCAGAAGGTCCACTACGACCCCTTCCCAGATATACATGCCAAGCACAGGTCCCAGTGGGAAACTACAGTGTCCTTCCCTCAGCCTGACAGATAAATCCATGCAAAGCTCTTTATAAGCAGTGTGCTCCTGCCACCGCTGCCAACCGACCGATGATGGACTCTCCACCACCTGCTGGACTCTTCCACCTTCAGGACTCAACCTTAGTGCCCATTGCTGAGAAAAAAGGTCTTGGCATGACACCCAGTCCCTCACCTCTTAGATGAGAAGCCATTCCCATCCCTTCCAGAACATGATTAAAACTTAACTGGATAGTTCCAGCCAAAAGCAAAAGATGAAAGAAAATCCAGTACCTGAAACATCCAGTCCTTCCAAGACTTTGGCTTTGAGTTTAGCATTTGTTCCTCCAGAGCTTTCTTAAAAGCCAGAAAACTCCTTCAGTCAAACTGCCGCACTTCCCCTTTGCCATCTCAGAAGTGTTATGACTCATGGAACTGGGAAGCAATTAAAGTGGGTCCATTATCTGTCTTTCTGCTAGTCCCCTGTGCCATCGCATTGTCAAACATGGCAATTAGAAAGAAAAGGCTCCAGGGGCCTCTAATAGATGCTTTGCAAACTTTTTAAGAGGCCAAAGCAAAATGCAATTTTCTGCAGTTTGCAGAGCCATGGCCTTTCTCTGCTGTGCTGCACTTGTCTCTATTGATTTGGAGATATTATAATGCGGCTTTCCTACAGTGAAGGGTCAATAATCATTTGAATTCTCTCTTGGTTGGACATAAAGGGAGTACTTTACAATACAAAGCCTTTTGCTGATGCACACAGCATTTTGCCTTTGTTTATAGTATGGAGACACTGTCGCTGCTTAATTCCCTGTTCTGAATGGATATTGTTTTAAATTCAGCACATGAAGACACTCTGCGAAGCAGCTTCGGTGTCTCCTGCTTTATCCTGTGGCCAGAGCTGGGTGTGGGTGTGGGTGTGCCAAAAGGAAGAGGGCAGCACTTTTATGCGTTTCAAGTCTAAGGCAAATTAAGAGGTGAATGAGGAAGGAGAATTGGTTTGGACTAGTCTCATGCCAGGCTGGAGTCTCCCTCCCTCTGCTGTGAAGGGGAAGGATGGTTCATGATGGTGCAGGTGGAGTGACTTTAGGGAGAGGAGAGGAGATGGTGGTGCTCTGCCCACCTGGGAGAGGCAACCAGCGTTAGATCTCCGGGGAACTGAGGACCTGGAGTGTGTATGAACAGAAAAGGTCTCAGCTACCCACGGTTACTCAAGTGTCCTCTGGCAGCCCCTGGCAGCCAGGTGCGGCAGAAAAGTCTGGGGCTGCCGCAGGTCCTGTGGCCCATCTGAAGCTTTGTGAGGATGTTGGGGTATCAGGCACCCCTCTTGAGATGAACAGGCAGTGGGGTCACTGAAATGAGTGAGCTGACGTCAACTCTGTGTCTGCTCCAGGGCACTGAACTCTCCAGGCTTGGCTGACTGGATCAGGTCCATCTCCATGGGCCATGGCTGGAGCTCAGAGTCCCAGCTTACACTGACACCTTCTTCCAGTGCCAAGTCCTAGAAACAGGCAGCTAATTTCTTTTTCACCCTTGAGAGTCTGAGACACCAACACGAGCGCTGGCAGATTTGATGCAGCTCCCCTAGGACATCTGTGCTCTTCCAGCAGCCGGAGCTGGGTGTGCTATAAATGGCAGCAGGCAGCAATGTTTAGTCACCTGAACCCCACGCCTGCATTCTGTGGGTACAGTCTCTGATCCCCCATGCTTTGAGACTGCCTCCAGATCCATTAGCCTTTGAGACTGGGGTGCTCTTCATTCTCTCTGTCATTGCAGCCTCAGACCTGCTCTTTGGTGTAACCAGCCTCTACCCTGAATGAGACAGGATTTCAGCAGAAAAAAATATCACATGCGGTCAGAAATGAAAGGTCATTTCCGTAATGCATCCAGGCAGGGGATGGAGGCAATAGATATGCCATTTCCTAACTTCTAGGTGTTCATCTTTTCCACCTAAATCATACTCCCTTAATGTGATTTTTGGACTTAATATTGCAGGGATATTTTTAAGGGAAGAAGGTAAAAGTGAGTTATATCATGTGCAATTCTTCCTCACAAATCTCCAGAGGGGTTTGAATGCTGATTCTTCAGCACCGCTTAGGGCTGAGCTACATGACTCATTACGTGAGCTGAGTGCAGCACAAACCTTAACCAGGGCAGCTCCATCTCTGCTCACGAGCATGTGCCAAAGTACCTCCCGGCCGGCAGTGCTCTCCATCCCTGCCAGGGGCTCTCCAGAGCTCCCAGCATTTTGGCAGTAGCGCTGGTTTAGCCTAACAACATTTGGGCAACTTTTGGTGGTTTGCCAGTATTTCCCTCAGCAGCATCAGGGGGAGAAAGGAGAAGGTGGTAGCTAGCAGTTTGTGTTTCAGCAGCTATGAACTTCAGGAGGGAAAAAAAAAAAAGTCTGCTCTCTCTAGCCAGAGGGTTTTCCTCCTGATGAATTTCAAAGGCTTGCTGCAAGCAACAGAGGTGTGAAATAGTCTGAAAGAAAAGGTCATGAGAAACCTTCATGGGGGAAAATATCAAGGGAATTAAATACAGGAGTCATTAGGTCCCGGTGTAACAATAACTCTAGTATCAGTTATTATAGCCTAGTACCGCCCTGAGAGGCCAGGAAATGAGAACAAGAATAGTCCTCAGAATACAGGAACATGAGAAGACCTGCAAAAAGTCAGAAAAGGGCCCATCTGGGCTGGTCTGGACACAGTGGTCAGGAGCAGATGTGGATGAAAAGGTAATACTGAATGGTGTGAGCATTCCCCTGGCATCTTCCCAAGCCCTGGGGCAAAGAGTAGCCCAGGGCCTGCCTGAGGCAGAATTTCCCAGTCTCCTTAACATACCCTGAAAACTTATTTCCACCCTCTCAGGTTTTTTCCAAGCCCTAGGTCATGGTATGAATGCTGCTCCAGACATTTTTGCCATACTTCTCTGCATCTTTTCCAGGTCCTTTTCACTGTGTGGGAGGACAACACTTGGGATGCAACTGCCCCATGAACTTCTGCGGAGGTTTAGATGCCCTGTTCTGTCCCTTACAGCTCCTGCACTCCTCCCGCCATTCAGCATCAGGCTGAGCTTTCCCGAGAGCTCTTCACAAAGTCCCCAAGATCATTTTGCTGAGTGACAACAGCTCCTTTAAAGCCCATCCCTGTGTTTGTTTAGGGAAGGGTCTGGGCTCTTTGCCAGTGTACATTACTTTGTATTTATAAATGCTGAATTGCATCTGCTATCTAGTCCGTGGTTATGAATTTCACCATGAAACCCCTCGCTGCAACAAATCATGTGCCCAAATATCCGCTTCCCTTCAAGCATAAATATTACCATAATTTACAGTTGTGCCCAAATCTTAAAATGTAAGCTGGTTGTAAGCAGGGACATCTTCCTGATCCAGCTGCCAAGCTGAGGCCGTAGTTCACAGAGATAAGGACTCTGTAATCCCTACCTATCAACACAGGTTAAAGATGCTCCTTAAAATGGTTCGCATAAAAAGAGGTACATCCTTTGCTCGCATCTTTGATATCAGGTTATTCTCTTAGGCATTAACAAGCTGACCTAGTTGTCACCGTTTCCTATGGATAGACCCAAGAAAATCCTACGGATACCCTGGGCCACCTCCTGTCAGCTCTGTGCTCTGCCACCTCACCTGTTGGGGTTACATCTCTGCCAATTCTATCAGCAGAGGCGGAATTTTCAGGTGTTCTTGTGTAAGTTGTAATAAGTCTGTGTGGTTTCCATCTGTCCTTTTTCCAACTATCTGTCGTGTAACCGAACGGGAAAAGCTTATGACCTTTCAAAGGGAAAAACATGGAGAATTCCTGTAGGAGAGGTGTCTTACCGGGGTTTATACTATTCAACGCCAGGTCTGATCCTGTTCAACCCTGGTCCTTCCCACACAGGTAATGTTGATCCCAGATGCTGCTGGCTCACCCAAACTCTCCCAGTATTCCCTTTTTCTTCCTCAGAGATGAGCAGTTTTCCCCGGTGTATGCAGAAACATGGCCCCTTTTGTGATGTGATCATGTGTGGCTGCTTAACACTGGAATAACCATGGCCATGTTCATCTCTCCTAAACTCATCATGCAAAGTCTCAGAGTTACCTTGATCCTGTTCCTCTTTAGTATCCCCCATCAGAGTGACGCCGCAAAGGTCCCTGCACCACAGCATCCATCTCAGCATCAGCCTCAGTAGAGCACACGGGACTTGTGGGGATCAGGCTCTGAGCAGGTGAGTTTGAGGTGATACTGTGCCCATTATTAAATACCACAGCAACAGCTGGAGGAGAGGCACAAATCTCACACACTGGATATCTATCCAGTGCAGGGGACAGCCAGGGACAAAGGCAGAAGTCCAAGGCAAATATCTGATGTGGAAGTCAGATGAGTGATGAGAGGACTGGGCAGAAAAAGCCCTGTGCCCAAAGGGAAGGTGAAAGCACATGGCCTGGAACAAGCATTTGGAGCACCTGTGGCACCTTGGGAAAAATGAGCACAAAGGAGGCATAAGAAGAGGATGGGGAGGAACAACCACTCTTAATATCTGTTGTGGTCCTAGCCCACTACACAGAGCTGCAGTGGCACACCTATTGCAAAGTTGAGCTTTGCCAGACTGAGTACACTGAGCCAAAGGGCAAGTGGGGTCTTTCCTCACAACCTGGGAGAAATGCCACAGCTGGAATTTTCCCCAAGTCGCATCGACCAATGGCTGTGTCATGACCAAAGCTACCCCTGCCACACTGCCTTTTGCAAAGTGTTGTATGACTAAAATCCAAACCCAGCCTGGTAAATCCTGGCAGATCCCAGGTTGCCTAAGAAAGCAGACCAAAAGAAGCTGTGACTGGACACAGCACAGTTGGTGTTGACATCATAATTGGTCAGAATCCCCATTTCCATCTTATCCGGGTGGGATGCATCCAGCACATTGCATGGACAGGATCATCGATGCTATTGCCACTGTTCAATCCTCACAGTGTGAAGAATGAAGTGAGAAAGTCTGCATTGTGAACCACAATGCTAGCTCCTACAGAAGTTTATAGCATCTGTGCCATATTTGTAAAAATTCAGGGACAAACAGGTGTCCAGAGAAAGTAAACTCTGGTTCCTGGGATGACAGATCTCCTGTGGAGTCCAAAGTATCTCAGGAATGCTCCAAAACATTATTACTAAGAAGCAGTTTCCTGCATATCCAAGCCTGGCACCGGCAAAAGCACCGTGTGCGAGTGACTCACGGAAAGGAGAGGTAAAGCTCCAGATGGCATTTACACCTGCTCTCCCCCAGCCATCTGGGACTGCACCCCACCCGGCAGCTGCAAATCCCACCCCCACATCTCCAGCACTGGAAGTGCCCCATTGCACCAGGCAGCATTTTTCTCAGTTTTCCTCCAACATGACACTTATCTCAAGCTTTTGCTTACAGACCCAGCATCTGCAGATAACGTGCAGTGGAGGAATGAAGTCTAGGAAAGGGCCTGGAAGGAAAAGTTGCTCCAAAAAATTGCCCATGACCTCAGCTTGGTTGTCTGCATGGATGCAGACAATCCTTGAAGCTGAAGAATCAGCTTGGGAGCTAATGCCCCAGGCAACACATGTAAGACAGAGAGAAAGGAGAGCATTTCAATTTCAACTTTAGACAACACAACCTCTTTTTCAAAGAACAGCTAGAAATGAAAACATGAGAGCAGACACGGGTGACTGAGGATTGTACTTCTCCATCCTGCTCACATCTCAACACTCTCCTTTCTGAGCCTGCATGACCAGAGCTCTCCACGAGTTGTCACCCTGAACTACATGGAATGTAAGGTCTCAGCTAGGACACTGCCTTCCAGGGAGCTCTGTGGTGCAGACAAGGGGCATTTCTCAGCACTCCCCTTGACCCTCTGTCCGTGAGGTGGGACAGGAGCCCAGTCCAGCCATGCTCCCCGCTCTGCCTCCTTTCCCTGCCTCTCTTGGCATCCCTCCCAGCATCCTGGCATGCGTCCCCACTACATTCACATGGCTCATTCTTTCACTCCCAGATAAAAGCTGGGACTGATTTTTAATAAGTGTGCAAATTCATCTGCCGCTGTCTTTATCGGGTGTCGGCTTTGTCTCCTTTGCAGTTTCAGCATTAGACACGCTTGCCTGCCCTTCTGCAGCTCTCTCATCCACTCTTGCCAGATAAGAAACGTAACACCCACAAC
This sequence comes from Chloroceryle aenea, assembly GCA_013399075.1. Classification (NCBI taxonomy): domain Eukaryota; kingdom Metazoa; phylum Chordata; class Aves; order Coraciiformes; family Cerylidae; genus Chloroceryle; species Chloroceryle aenea. Next base: position 157,362 of record VWZY01001097.1, on the reverse strand, counting down.
TCTATAAACACATTTCTTGGAGGTGTGCAGACTCTGTGAAGGCAAGCTCAACAAGAACACAATAGGATGTTAATGATACACCTTCCCATCCACCTGGGAGTGGAGGAGCGAGCAATGGGGAGAGGACCCCAGCCTGCAGCTGACGCCAGTCTGGAGCCTCACTGGAAGCAGCAGCCCCACAATGCCTAGCCGAGCTACCCGCGTCTGTTACAACGGATATCCAACTCAGATTCAGACATCCCATAGCATATCGCCAGGAATCTGCACCAAATTTCCAAGCTGAAAGCCCTCGGTTCCACTTCCAGCCTTTGGGTCTCCCTACAGCTACAGCAGATGACGGCACTTCCCTGCTGTTGAATCAAGGTGGATAACAACTCCCTATGCAGACTCAGTCTTCCCTTCTTTATCCAGAGATTGTGTTCATCCATTTCACCACTACAGGGCATTAAATGTTCATAATCACCTGTTATCCAATATGGCCCTTAAATCAATTTTGGAGTCGCTGCCCTCGAGCAGCCAGTCTCCCAGCCTGACGGAGTGGCCTACATTCCGCGCTCGGAGATGGATGACAGAGCATTTCCCTGTATTAAAATTCATGTTGTTTCACTGTTGCCAGCCTACCAAGCAATTGCAATTGCTCTGCATTAGAGACTTGCCTTCATCATTATTTATCATGGCAAAATTTGAGTCAGCTGCAAATTTTACGGACAAGTAATTTATATGTGTTTTCCGGATCATTCATGAAAATAGTGAAATACATCGAGGTGAAAGCTGAATCCTGCAAAGCTGCCGTGCAAGCAGCTCGTTCGGCGATGATCCTCCAAGAACAATCACATTTTGAGAGCTTTTAGCTGCCTGTTTCTTAATCCATTTAATAACTGTCCATTGATTCAATAGAGAGTATATTTTCAACCAAGTAAATCAATTGCCTGACGTAAGTCTAAATATATTATGAAAATCCAGATACATGGGCAGAGACTGGTTTTTATTTGTCCACATCTAATACACCAGGACATTAGTCCATGCCTGGGGCTTGTTGGCATTGTGGCAATATGATTAACAAGTAATAGTGACAGAAATATCTTTAAAAACTATATCAGAAAAAAAAAAAAGAAGAAAAAAAAAAAGATAACTCAACTGGGTTTAAAAATACTTTCTGGGAAATGTACCAGTTGAAATTAATGGCATTTCTATACCTTTGATCTTTAGCTATGTTAAGATTTCCTCTTTCTTCTGCAGCACTGAGATTGAACCGACCAGCTTCTCCTTACCTCCTGGGCTTTCCCACTTGCTGCTTTAAAGCAGTGGTGGGCACCAGCCTCCCCTGCCTCTGGGACTCCCCTGGTTTTCTGATATTTATAAGGAATTAGAAGCAGGACTTTGTCAGTTAATTTTGACAGCGTTGCCGTGCACACTCCTTCAGAAGAGGCTTGCACATCCATCCACGGCTGGATTACTGTCAGTCTCCATAAGCCACTGCTGATGGATGGTGTCTCACCACAGCTGGGCATCCCTCTCAGGAGACGCTACTTCACAGCCTCCACAGGCAAGTTGCTTAAGCACTCAGGATCATTTTAGAGAAAATAAAGAATTTCATTAACACTGACTCTGCGAGACCTGGTTTTCTCCAGGACCAGGTATTCATGTCACTCCACCACTGCCCTGTCAAACCAATAACCTTTCCTTTACTCTTCCATAGCAGGCAAGGTGGGGATTGCTGTCCCACTGCTGGCCTTCTCTGAGAAAGGGATGCTGTAGAGACATATTTTCCTTCAGCCCCTGAAGCATATTACTTAATTAAAAGAACCAAACCATGTAGCATATTGAAGGCAATCTTCATCCTGTAGACAGGACCTGCAAATCTCCACGGGGACACAGACTTCACACCCTGCACTCCATGCAGAGAAATTTTTTAGTGCAGCAAGACTAATTTCCCCTAATACTAAGTGGCTATTAATATTTCATGATACTAAGTGAATTTTTTTCCATTTCATTTGCCATCTTTGTTTAATTCACCTCCTTCAGCACTAGGAGGGAGAGCACGGACCAACTGCTGATTTGGGGGAACTACGAAACATGCTATCAAAGGAATTAACTGAAGTGAAAAAAAGGGAAAAAAATGGTCAAATTATGTGTATGATATTACATCAGAATCAGAAAAATGCACCTGGGAAGCTCAGTCCTGCTGAGTATCCCTGAGCTTAAGAGCAATAGCATCAGGCACCAAAATGGCCCCTGCTAGGAAATACACACACTGACAAGCAGAATATCCCATCTTTTACAGCCTGGAAAAAGCTCATTCCCAGCACGTTCACTGTTACTTTCTTTGGGATTTCTCACAGTAGATGCAAGCCATGGAAAAAGAAGAGTAAATCTTGTGGACTGGAAGACAGAAAAAATCATTCCTCATTTTCCTTTTCTCTCTTTCCCCTGCCAAAGTGCAAGCAAACTCTCTTTTCTCTGGAGACATAGCTTGTGAAACTTGTGACAGGAGCAAGGACAACAAAAGCCAACGCTGCCGGTTCCAGCGGGCACTATCCAGACAATACATTTCACAAAGAAAAGTGTGCTTTGTGCCAGCCTTGGCATGCAGAACTCTTCAGTACTATCACCTCCCAAAACCAAAACTCCACAAAAACCGCCCGGCAAACCATCTCAGCCTAGCAAACCTCCTCCAGACTTGTGCAGGGAATCAGACCAGGGCAACTGCCAAGACTTCAGAGTGAAGCTGCAAAGTTCTGTCTCTCCTTCTCCTCTAGTGCCTCTGTCTCTGCCTTCCCTCCCCTCCAGATTTTTTCAGAGGTGTTGTAGCATTAAGCAAACTCGGACAATCTCACCTTGATTACAGAGAGTCAGAAAGGCTCCTGCCTTACTGCTTACATCCTCAGAAAAACCTATTCCACACAGGATTGAGGTGCTGACACTTCTCCTTAACCACCCCTGGCCTCTGCCTTGCTCTTTTCCTCCTAAGATGTTATTTGGGGTGATATCCCCTTCACTTCCACCTCTTGCTGAGAAAACAGTCCAAACCAGCTTCTGTTGTTGGACAGCTTGGTCAAAGCAGCACCAATGCAGTAATGTCACATAACAACCTGCAGCCTGGCACACCAAAAAAAAAGCTTCCAGAGCAAATCAGTTTGACAACAAAAGAGGAGTTGTGGACAAATTCCACGCTGACTGAAAAAAAAGTGTAACCTCAAGGAAAAGTGTAACCTCCCAGCATTTTGAGGACCAAGCCTGTGTTACTTCCAAAACAGGACAAACTCTTCTGGACTTGGCACCACTTTCATCCTGGTCTCTGATGATGTGTACATGCAGCACCTCCTGCCTGCATCCCTCTCCCAGTCATCACCACAGAGTAGCCTTTCTTCTTCACACTGCCACAAAGCTAAGTCTTCCTCTGCCCCGTGTGAAGCCTCGTGCTTCCCTTTGTTCTCTGTTTTGTACTTCTGCAGGCTCTGGCTGCTGGGGAAGTCTGTGCCCTGCCCCAGAGATGTCCATGTTCTCTGTGTCTCCAGCCATGTGCACTGGTGGGTCCAGGCTGATGGCTCCACATAGGTCTCACACGGATAAAACACCTGGATCTTTATTGTTCCTGGGTGATAGCATCCTTTGCTGAACCCACTGCGTGTCCCTCATCCTTAAGATAATTCTTTCTGGGTCTCTATATCCCTTTAATTACCAAAATATTCCATCTCTTTTCCCAGCAGTCTAGAGGTCACCTTATGTTTTTTCCATTCCCAAACGTATGGTTTGACATTTGCTAATGTTAAAATCCAGCAGCTATTTCTTTCTCCTCTCCTCTTACGTGTTTAAATCCTGCTGAAGGTGACGCATGCCTCTTAGCCCTCGTGTTAGTTGCTGGTGCCCAGAGGCTATTATCAGGGAACTGGCTAATCCTAGATTTGGAAGGTCCCTCTGGGGTTTCCCGTGATGGGGTAGGGGGTGGGGGTGTTTGATGGCTGCCTTTGTTCAAAATTGCTGCCTGAAATGAAATCGGACAAGTTCAATGTCCTCCTGTTCATCCTCCCTGGGACTCTGGCCGGTTCCCTCAGCACAGCATCCCCCCCATCTCTGGCTGGCTGGAGAGCAGCGAGGTGAGTGAAGTGGCCAGTCTCTGGGGCAAGGGCAGCTCTTGCAGTGGCAACCCCCCCCAGGAGCTGTCAGCAGCTAAAATGCACCAGCCACAGCAGATCTCACACTCATCACACTCACCTCTGCTGCCTGTGGCGCTGATGGCAAATAAATTTTCTTGCCACCTACCAGCGTGAGGGTACATGCTTCCACCTCCAGCTGTTGGTGGACCTCAGCACGCAGGGGTTTGCTTGGCCAGCTGAGTATGGAGAGGCATAGACACCAGGGGTGCCCGTTAGTGTATAACCACTTCACCCATAAGCCCAACGTGCTGAGTGACCTGGTTGTCATACCCACCCAACGCCTGACTGGCGGCAGAGACCTGCACCTACATCTCCAGCTGGCAGGAAGATGGACAACACACATGAGAGCATCAAACAACTCACTCCTGACATGTTACATCAAACAGCATTTCATCCTGGATTGGAGGAATGGCTGCTACTGGCTGAAAGATCCCAGCTGAAGCTTAACATTAACTGGTTGATGTATGGAGAGAAGGATGTGTGCAGTGATAGGCCACTGGGACCACTATTAGACCCAGACTCATTAGGCACTCTCATTAATGATCTAGACGAGAATGGGAGAAAATAGCAGGTTAATTAAATTTGCCCCTACTGAGCTGAAGAAGCTTTCAGCATTAGTGGGGATAGATAAGTGACAGGGAGGACTGTGGAGAAAAAAAAAAAAAAAAGGCAGTTTGATATAGGCTAGAAAAATGCAGCTATTTCTGGGGAAAATGATCAGCCTTCCAACTAATCAGTGTGAAGGGGAAAGACTATAGATAAAAGAGGCATATCTGAGGAGCTGCCAGAGAGCTGCAAGATGATGTCTGATAATGAGTGAAGGGAAGATGGTTTACTTGGGAGGGAATTTTTGCTCTGTGCTTGCATTGCCAAATGTTAGCTGTTGCCTGGGGCTCCTAGAGGCTATCAGAAAGAATACAACTGTTATTATTGATCGCTGTTACGACAGCTCTTAGGTTCTGATGTTCTTGCTTAACCAAAACACCAAGAAACTTATGGAACTGGTGAGAGAAAGAGCATTATACTCAAGTGAATTTGGAGGACTAGCTCTATGCACAGGTTGAAATATCTTAATTGTGTGTCCTAAGAGCTGCAGAATCCTGGAAACATGCAGGAGGAAGCAGTGTAGCAGGATAAATTAATTGAGATGGAGGAGGAGCAACTGCCCTACCGGGCACCATATCAAAGCTCATCAACAAGGAGATATGGAAAGACTGCAAAGGAAAACATGTTGTCTATCTTCTCTATTTCAAATTTCCACCTCCGAGATGAGCTGTGCACTGGCAGGCTACGCCATGTAGTCAGGCTGGTACCCACATGAAGACAGAGCTGCAGTGAGCCACTGAACCAAACGCACACCAGATCAACTCTTGGCAGATTGTTCACAAAGAGCTGGACAAAAAAAAAATACAAGGAAGTAGTTTTGTACAAATTAGTCCCACCTCAATTTCTGCATTTGATCGGAACAAAGCATCTGGGTGTAAAACCATCACTCAGACCAGCACGGCACCACAGGTCATTGTTATCAGGCCTCCTTTTTGTCGTCCTTATGCAAGGGAAGGGTAGGACTTTTGGTGCTCCACAAAAAAGAAATTCTTCAGGCAAAAATGTCTGGACAAAAAGGGGCATCAAAATATCACCTTTCAGAGGTATAAATAATCCCAGGCCATGACAGGTGGCAATAAAACTCGTCCCCCCATCCTCCCCTTCCTTCCCCCCTCCCCCAGCTCTGCTCCACACAAATAAGAACTTTATGGAACTCTACCAACTTAAACCAGCTGCAGTCCGAGTGGTCTGTGAAATAACAGCAATGAAAGGCAGGTGCCATGACACACAAGAGATTTCTCTCCAGAGAGAAGCGAGTGTGAGACAAAACTCTTTGAGCAAGAGGGAGACTAAGTGTAGTTAAACCCATTTCTAAAGGGAGTAACTTCAAAAAAGAGGTAGAAGATATTCAAGGCAAATGTGGAAGTCTGACTACTTAAAAAAGCTACTGAAGAACAGAGACCGAGGCAACATGGCAATCTCCGAAAAAAAATACTTATCAATGATATGTAGAATTAATGCACAAAACCAAGGGAATTTCTTTAATGCTGGCAATATGATTTCTCATGTTGGGAGGAGCAGACCCTCAGCTTCCAGAGCCACGGGAGCCCTCACACATAGAGGGGAATTCAGCCATTCCCGATAATCACAACAACAGGAGGGAAGCCCATTGCTGAATGACATTTACAAGGGACTGAGAAGAAAATCTGAATGAGAAAGTGGAAGGGAGAATTGAAAAACACTTGCAAGGAGGGACACAAAAGGTTTCTGCTAAGATGTTTGTAAGCTTTGGTGCATCCGAGACTTGCACGGCCTTGCAGAAATTAACAAATGAGTGATGTGGGGTACTGACTCAAAAAAATAAACTTATCTATGAATAAATGGCTGTCAGCTACGAACGACTCATTTGACTACAGCTTGTGTAAGCACTGATCAGATCACATCCAGACACAAGCGATTCAGCAGGGGAGACAAATGAAATACAGGAGGCATGAGAGCAGCATTTTTAACTTACGGGCTAGTTATAAACTACCTAATCTGAGAGAAGAAACCCTCAGGATAACAAGGATAGACTAAAAGGCTTCAATTTAGTTCTGTGGTGTTGGATATGGAAGATACTGAGAATATGTGGTACTTGAAAGAACATGTTGAATTGGCTTTGATGGAGCAGAAGATCCCCCCTGGCCTTCCACACCAGTGACATATCCTCTAAAGGGGCTCGTCATCACCTCTGGCTTCACCCACCCTTCTCATGACAGGTCAGCTGGACCTCAGTGTAAATTTGCCATCAATCACCCTGTGTCTGTGGAGTATCTGGAATCATCTAATCACAGAACCATAGGCCAAAGTGAGGAAAGGTATCACAGTTTCATCTGAGATGATTAAAAACATTTCAAATCATATTTGCATGAAAGTTAAACAAATGAATGCACCAACGTGACACTGAGAAGGTTCAACCTTTAGGAGAAATGTCCTGGTCTGAACTTCAGATGGAGTCACTGACCTGTTATCCCCAAAAGAAAATACAAATGGTCTGACATTTTAGAGCATGGCCTCTCCAGCGATTCTGACATTAGAAAGAGAAAACAACTTTAGATTACAAGAAGAGTTTACATCAACCCCAGAAATACAGGCTGACTGGAAACAAGCAGGTCTGGTGCCGTCCCAGTCACATTCACAGCCACCAGTATGCCAGTCTGGACTCTGGAAGAACTGGGATAGAGAGGGTGGCCAAGCACCACACTTTCCAAGCAAAAGCAGCTGTTGCCGGACTGACTATCTAAGCAAAAATGAAGAAGTAAATCGAGACATTCTTGCATATGAAGAGTACTATATCTTTTTAGACACCTTTAACTGCAGGGAGTTAGTGGGCCGAGCGCAAGAGAGATCCTAGGAAAACAGAAATATTGTTTAAAAGGGTGGAAAGCAAGCCCCCTGGGTATAAACTGTGATCTTCTAAGAACCAAGGATATCCTTCTTAAGGTGATCAGCTGAAGCTCTCATTACAGTGTCACAAGATGATGATTTTCACAGACTGGCCAGGCACTGAAAACTGCAAACCACAAAACTGCAACCACAGCAAAGCAGTTCTGCCAGGTATCTGCACAGAGAGAAGAGCCATTCATCTGCAACCACTCCGGGCTGGTCCAAGGCACACATATCCTGGGAGCAGAGCTGTCAGATCCCATGTACAGGTGAAAAAGCATCAACTCCTAGCAAAACATACCAGTGGTATCAATTTGTTATGATGGTGACAACACAGGAAGATCACAGCACAAGGAGACTTCATAGACCTGGTGCCCTGTGCAACTTGAAGGTGTCTACCTGTGCCTCACTGGAAAATTCACAAGCTTAAAGCTGTACTTGTGCACCACTAAGCAGCATCTCAGTGGTCGGTGGGAGACTTCAAAGATAGGGAGGCAACTTCAGGCATCTGAACTCTCCAGACCATAGCCACCTCCAAGTGGATCCAGGCGGAGCCGATCAACACAGAAGGGCTGGATCAGTAACCTCAGCAGGAACGACTTGAAAAATTAAATGTGTTGAGCATGGGTCTGCCATGACAAATACAACACAAGCTTGCAAAGAATGGGGCGGGAGATGAACCTGAGACCAGGACACAAAGAAGAAGGGAGAAGGACTATTTCAGTCCCTGCTCAGAAGTCTGCTTTTGTATTTGACATGACGCATCTGGGAATTAAAAATCAGTAATGCTCCACTGAGGAGGGAAGAGGAAAAAGGTCTCCCTCCCCTGCTGTGTGCTCAGGCAATAAGCTTATGCTGTCCTCTGCTTGCTCTCTCAGGATCCTTGTCCTGCTGCCTGCATCTGGGCTGAGAAGCAGAAACTGCAGAGCACCTCTCCCCTGGCCCCAACAATTGGCCCTTGAAAGCCGTGAAGCCAGGTGGCACGGGTCACGGGGTGTTCTGCCCCAGTCTTGGCTCCTGGATCTCTCTTTCACCCCTGACGGCAGAAGCACAGGCAGGCTTCAGGCTAAAGCTACCATGAATTATCTAGTGTTGTTTTCTTGCTGACCCACTTTCCAGAGGTATCCCAACCCTACAGCTGCAGGTGGGTGCCAGTGGGATTCACAGAGGTGATGAAGTTCGTTTATGTCTTCACTCGTGGTCAGAGCTGTAGGGGTGAGGAGCACCCTGCACAAGAACACATCGAATACCCAACAGCAGCCTGGGTGCTGCAGCCCTGTGGGTCACTGTGCCATGGGAACACACCCTCCCTCACCCAAGACTGAAGAAAATGGTGAGATTCATTCATTTTGGGACTTTTATTGTTCACTCAATACCTGAAAAGCTCTAAGACTGCAGTCACATCCCCTAAGCAGCAGGAATAGCTGCTCTGCCCTATTATACAGCCAGGGTGTATGGCTCAGCACACTGCAGGCAGGGACTTGCTGTTGGGAGAGTGACCAGGGCCAGAGAAATACCTTCAAGGTTAGGCACCAAATCTGGCAGGCTTTCTGTCAAGAAATAATTAATAAATACCTGAGTGAAAAGATGTCAGGCCCCTGGGAGAAGGAGGTCGTCAAGGGTTTGCCATCCTTTTCTCCTAAGAAATCATTTTCCAAAGAGCTGCCACACACCTGCACAGTATGACTGCTCCTGCAGCCTCTGCCCTGTGCTGAACTCCTGTCCTTGCTCCACTTTCTGCACCCAAAACCACCCCACTCAGTCTCACCTGGAAACCCAATCAGCTCTCATCTTCAGGTAAAATATTTTGTTTTATTGCATTACAGACAAAGCGAGAGGGAGCTCTGAAACCCTGTTAAACTGGGAGAATTCAAAGAAGGAAGTCAAAATATTACCTATGACAGAATATGACCCAAAAGATGACTTTCCCAAGTGAGATCAGAGAGCTGTCACTCACTGCCACCGCACAACACAGAAATTAGCGGATCAGGGCGATGATGAATGTCTTGTCTTCACATTAAACATAGTCTGCTCTGATCCCATTGCCCCCCTCACTTGTCTGGCTTAGGAAAGGCAAGAGGAGGAGGGGCAAGGGGCAGGGGTGCCACCTGAGCCTCAGCCCTGCTGTCAAAGGCAGGGAGATGTGTGGGCAGTCAGGTGCTGTGGGTTCTGCTGACTTTCAGGTTTTGTCACTAATCTTATGATATTTAGCTAATTTTTTGAAGTCCCAGCTTCTGGATTCAGGAGTTCACCACAGCNTGAGTTTTTTTTTTTTTTTTTTTTTTTTTTTTTTTTTTTTTTGACAAAGAAGATGAAAATGCTATCTCAGCTATTTCCCCAAACCTAAGAAAGTGGGAAGTGAATGGAATTTCCCAAACAGTGTTTTCTTTGAGAATTCCCTTCCCTATTCAAAGCTGAGGTTTGCAGCTGCTGTTTGCAAACACCATGGATGAGGGCAGGCTCAGTGACAAAATCACAACACCCCCCATGAAGAGAGCAACACCCCTTCCCTGAGCAACAGGGCACCATTTTCCATCATCTCCTGATTTTAACCAGCCTCCCTGGGGCTCTAGGCAGAGCAGTGTGCAAAGAGCTCAGAAAGATCTCCAGACCAGCCAAAGCCTGAGTACACGCTGACCTCAGACTGTAAAACATCGTTAGCAAAAGTGAATTTGAAAAGAGGGAGCAGAACGAACAGGGATCGTATTGAAGAGGATTGTTTGAAAGGACAGCGGGGAGGGAGGATGATGCTGACAAGCCACCGGCACAGGCTCTGCCCTAGGAAGTGCAGCAGAGGCGTTGCTTAGTCTGACCTGTGGGTTTTGATTTAAAGGGCTGTGCCTTCTGGAGTCCAGATGACCAATAAGTGCCCGTCGCTTTTAAGAAAGCCCTTGTGCCTTGCAATAATTCAGTGCTGATTGCCTGCATTTCCTTAAAAGAGCTCATTTAGAGCTGATTTAAGTACTCCTGGGGAGGGCAGGCAGGCGGGAGGGGGTGCGGTGATTTAAGGATCTGGTGTCAGCCGCAGAAGCAGCAGAAGCTCTCCTGCCTTGCAGCAGTGATGCTGTGGTCTGGCTGGAGGATTACTGTGGAGAATATGAGAGCCAGGAACAACTCTCCCCCAGGAAAAAAAAACGGGTCCTGGAGATGATTCATGGCAACCATAAATCTTACAAAATCCTATTTCCTCCTCTTTAAGGGCCAGCTCCAAAGCAAGCATGGATTTGCTGGGTACCACAGATCTCAGAAACCAGATGATGCTTGCAGTTGCATTTCATTGTTCCAGTTTGGGGAAGGGGATCTGATTGGTCTGGGCTACAGCCTCCAGGACACAATTCAGATGAGGAAGTGCAGGTCTGTAGAAAGAGAAACAACATGCTCGGGACTCCATTGACTGTGAGGAGCACAAAGATAATTTGCTTACATGCAGACGTTCACGTTTGGTCAAATAGGCGTCACTGGACAACCAGACCGGATGCATATATCCCTACTGGGCTGATCTGTGTTTGTTTGAAGTGACACCTCCTGCAAGGGCCCTCAGTGAGAACTTGTCTGGATGCTGAGAGTTGAAGGTTTTGCCCTGCTAGATGCCTTGCTGCTTCACAGACCCTCCTCTCTGATGTCTCCTGGCTCTGCAGGTAGATGCTTGGCTGTGGACATCCTTGGAAGCAGAGGCAGCAGCTCAGTAACGTGTGGAGGCAAACCCCAATGGCTTCCTCCGTTCCTGATCATTGCACAGCATCTCTGCTGAGCATCACACCAGTGACAGAGATGTCTGAGAGACAAGTGCCCTCCAGGACTTCATTCTCACCCACAGCCCGCTGCAGAGCACAGTTATCCCCAGGTGCTGGCTGGCAGGTCTTTGCAAAGCTGTCTCCTGACAAGAAGTAGAAAAGCAGGAATAATTCAACAGTGCAAATTTTTAACCACATATATCCCTGATTTGTAAGTGTGCTGCCTCTTTAAAGCACCATGGTTTATATTTCTAGATGGTTCTATCTGGAAGGAATGAAAAAGAAGGAGAGAGAACAGGAACAGCAAGGAAGAAAAGGATCAGTTTAGAGATGAGCAGAACAAGGATTCTTCTGCTGTGCTTTCATCCCTGCATCCAGTCCCTCCTCCATTACTGCCCTCCCAAATTGAGAGCAAGGCCAGCCAAGCAGGGAGCTACTCCACTCTTGCCCCAGTGAGGTGCAGAAGAAGTTCAGTTGTGTTGATTTTTTCCCAGCCAGGAGCCTTGTGTCTGATTCCTCCCTGGATGAGGACTGGAGAGCTGTCAGAACAGGGACTGGTTTCCATAGCAAACCCAGCATTTTCAGATGGAGAGGCTCAGCCCTGCATTCACTAGAGCTGAGAAGAAAAGCATTTATTCCCCCATAAGCATGAAGGACAGGGAGAAGTCTAATGCCACGTGTGGTTTAAATTTCATGAGCTTCTTCAAAGCAGGAATAGCCTGCTAGTGAGTGCCTGCTGGCAGCTTTTCTCCATCTAACTCAAGACACGAGCTGAAGAGCGATGCAATTCAGAGACGAGTCTTGCTCTCTGTTTATTGGTTTGTTGGTTTCTCACAGAATCTGAGGGTCAGCAGTGGGCCACACTGCGCACAGGGGGAGTTTGTGCTGCTCTTGGCCCACGTGCACTGCTAAGTAGAGGTAGATGCCAGCAAAAGTGCAAAACTGTACTGAAGGCACCATAACCTCAACAGCAGGCAGGGGAGGATGAGATAGAGGGGCTGCCAGCAGACGTGAGATGGAGATGACCAAGAGAGCTGCATCCAATGGCAAGCACGGAAACATAAAGCAAGGGACAGGGACAGGTGAGATTAAGTGCCAGATTCTGGGAAGGCTTGAGTATTGTCAAGGTCAAGAGATGAGAGTCCAGGTATTAAGAAGGGTGGGGAACCTCATCACCAGACCTGTACTGAGCTCTGCTCTGATGGTGGTCGAGCTCCATGCTCCCAGGCAATCTGAGGCTGGGCTGACAGTGCTCTACCCTCCTATAGCAACCATGAAAGTATCTCTGGGACCACACTCACAGGCCAGCATCTACTTGTCATGCAAAGTTGCTTGGACTGTGACATGCTCATGTTTTGGGCTCTGGCTGCACGGTAAATGATGGAAAGGACACTTTCCATATCTAGCTCTCCATCCACAAGCCCATGCAATACACAAGCACTAGACCAGCACATGGCCTTTCTCACAGCTAATCAGTGCTGGGGATCCGCTGATTTGTGGTTCTGCTGTGTGAATTCAAATGGGTGAGTTATTTCAGCTTTTTCCACAGCCTTGACGACTAGAAACCACTTCAAAAATCAAACCCATGCTTCCAGAAGCTACCATTTCCAGCAAAGGGGTGGCATTACAGAAGGCTGGGAGAGGACACTTGTTTAATCAACAAAGGAGAGCAAGAAAGGTACACTGCCAAGGCCTTAGAGGGTTACAGAGAGCATGAAAAATTCTTTCTCTCCCCATTTGCGGCTAGGGATCCACAGATCACACAGGCTGTGTGCAAGTCAGTCCCTCTGGTGTCACCTGCAAGGTGGGGGGCTGGGAAGAGCTGGATGGTGGCAGAGGCATCTTTGCCAGCACAGGACCCATGCTCCCAGGAGCACATAGGAGCCAATCCTTTTCTGCACTGGTCCCTGGAACACTGTACAGAAGAACACCCCAGGAGAAGAGGGACCATGTGTCCAGCCCTGACCCAGGGCAGTTGAGGTGTTCACACACAGTGGCAGTCCTGTCCCCAAAGCCCTTCGTCAGGACTCGTGCAAGCACTGCGCAGTGATGTGTCCCTGTCCTCCAGAATGAGTTATCACGTCTATGCAGAGCAGACAGTGCAGGCGTTTCTTCCTCCTCCAGATGGAGAGATCTGCATTTGCAGTGGACATTAAATTCGTAGCAAAATAAAAAAATGAAAAAGAAAAAGAAAAACCATGCTGCAGCCATAAACCTCCTTCCCTCAGCCAGAGAGCACAGAGAGCCCGCGGGGTGGCAGAAGGGATGTTGTCCAACCCATATGAGACAGGAGGGGACTAAGCGGTTGTCCTCCGAGACGTCTCACCTTTCTCATAGCAATGCTAAGGAGAGGACAAGCATTTAGCTCTTCTTGCACCTGACGTCCCTGTGCAGAAAACACACCAAAGCATTTCCAAACGTCCTGGAAAGCATCGCCTCAAACAGCTCAACCCTCCACAACCCCTGTTGCTTTTTCCTGGCTACGAAATGAACACCTTCAGTCCCAGTCCAGGGCTGAGCATTTTGCAGGTAGAAGGGGACACTCTGTTACCCAGCTCGGTGCCAGCAGCTCGTGGTGTAACCCCATGCCCAGCTGCATTTTGGGGACAGTCTGCTTCCTCCTTTCCTCTGCCCTGTGACATTCCCATTCCTGTGGGAGGTGAGAATGGCCCGTCCTGCAGCCCTGTGCCCAAGGCCCCTCCATGGCCTGGAAGAGATCCCCAGGCTCTAGTGCAGAAGGAGATTTCCAACACCATTTACAAATGCCTGCTGGTTAAGGAAAGGCGGCAAAGGAGGGAAGATGCTCTTTTACATCTTAGTTAACATGTCAACTCATTTGTTCTGGAGCTACACTGGGAACACATGAAGAATTACCGCATTAATTAGAGAGTAAATGACCCCTAACTCGTAGCAGTACTCTCCCAGCTTTAGCAGCCGTTTGTTAACAGCAGTGAAAAGCACCAGATTTCATTAGAGAACGTAACAACAAGAGACCACACGTTCAGGGCTTCAGTATTTCCCCTGACAGAGCACAGGAAGTTCTTTGTCCCACTGGAACCAGCAAGAGCTGCTGTATCTAACGCTCCTACCATCCCACGCATCTGACTTTGGGACCAAAACCTTTTTTTTGCCCTCCAGCTGAAACATCTGTAGCGTGCCGTTGGTGCAGCTCATCAGCGCAATGACCAGGGGCACCTTTCACTCCTCTGTGGCTCTTCCCAAGCCAGAGACCCGGCGGCCTGTGAATTCTTAATTGACAGAATTAGGAAGCTTATTTGAAGAATACTTGAGTCCTCAGAGCCTAATTTCCTGCTGTATAAATAATACATCAGCAACAGCAGTCTCCAGGAATAAATAAAAAAATAAATAAATGAAAGAAAAATAAAAACTTAAGAAGCCCAGCTGAGTATTCGAGCTTCCATCGCACTGTGAGAATCCTTAGCGCAGGTTTTTTGCTGTAGCCCCCAACTGCATTGTACCATTTCTCACTTCATCTGATTTAACGAAGGGGATAGGAGCTGAAAATTACACATGCCAAGCCTCGCCCCTGCAGGCGTGATCACACCTTTTGATGAGCACAGCGAGAGCCTGGGCTCTCTGGAATAAATGCTCCAGCCTCCCAGTATGAAGCCTTCAGCGGCATACCCAGTGAAGCCCACCACCAGCATCGCCAGGAGCCGCTCCTAGCCCCGCTCGGTGGGTGGCGAAAGGCCCCCCCATAGCAAAGCACCGCAAAGCTCCCACCCGCTGCCAGCCCCGGTGCTCCCAGTTCAGCTCCCCACTGCTGCCTTTCCCTGCCGTGGCAGCCTCGAGGCTGGCGCAGCTCCAGAAGATCGGATAGCAGGTGCTTATGTTATTAAAAGCCACGTTGCTGCACATTCTTATTCATGGAGGGGGTGGGGAGAGGCTGAGAACAGCACACGCATCTGTAGTTTTGGCAGACTGCAACTTTTTAGGGCTGAATTTGCAACTGCAAACTCCCTCACCAGGTCCAGGTCCAGCTCCACGTCCAGGATGAAATGGACCAGACTGGAAAGCACAGCCCTGGTCTTGCTGGACCGCTCCTTGCCCCAGCATCATCCCACGCCCGTGTGCTCCATCCTCAGCTCCCTTTGCACCACTGTTTAGCAAAGCCATAAGCAGCAGCTGATCCCTGGACTTCCTCTGATTTAGTCAGCGCTGGGACCTCTGCATTTTGATGTCAGTCTTGCCTCGGCCCCACTCTGCCCTGCAGACATTGCTGAGAGGTGCAGGGAAAGCAGCTGCACCTTCGCCCATCTTTGCTGGGCGGTGCTGGGCTCCTGGTGCTGGGGATGCTGCCCGCAGGGAGCCATCGCAGCCCTGGGACGAGGAAGGAGCTGCAGCATTCAGGTGTTCAGGGGTTTGTCTGACGCGTTGTCTGCCAGGCTCTCAAGGACTGGGAAGCGAACTGGCCTCTGAAAGGCTAAAAAAAATGGAGAAGGAGAGCTCCAGGACTTCATTGGAAGTGTTTCTACAGCACAAATATTTGTATTCCTCTGACGTGGGATTTACAAGCACACACTCGACTCTGGCAGGGAGAGCCTGCAAATATGAGCCAGGTCTCTATGAACTTAGCAGTTGCTGCTGCCTTCCTCTGCCTCCCTGGCTTTCTCCCCTGTGTTAGCACGGGAGATTTGGGTGCCTGAACCAGGGAAATGTGGTTTCTGGCAAGCGAGCCAGTTGATGGGTGCTCTCCCTAGAGAATAGAGCAGCCTGGGAAGAGGGGAGCACACAGGAGAGCTCAGTTGCCTGGCTGCAGTGTAGCTGCTTCTGGGCTGCCCCTTTGCTTCCCCAGAGTCCTCAGAGCCATGGGGCTGGAGGTGTCTCTCAGCCTGTCCTACACAAAGCCCTAATGTCCCACACAGGGATATGGGGACAAGCATGCCGGGGTAGAGATGCCAGGCACCCCGAGCCCCTGCTGACGATGCACCCGCACTGCACCTCTGTCGATAGGCTGCAGCTGCCCAGCTACAGGCAGCTCCCCGGGAATCTCTGCTGCTGGCACAGTCACCTCCTTCAGTTTGCTCACGACAGGCAGCCCCAGAGTTTCAAGGGAGTTCCCTTGTTCTCACCTGATGGGCAGTGCAAAAGGGCGGGCTGTGGCAAGTGGAGCTGTTCCCTTTCCCCACGCTCTGCCTCTGAAGACCACAGCATCGCCTCCACCTGGGAGAGATGGAACCTGGAGCAAACGCCTCAGACAAAGGGGTCCGTTTGAAACACCGCTGCCAATAAATAATTCATGGGAGAGAAGTGGTGACTCTCAGGGGAGCCAGCACAGGGATCTGTGAATCTGGATGAGTTTGCAGTGCTTTAATTATGCAAATTGACAAATGTCTCTACACTGAGAAATTCTGCTAGTCCTGCAAAAGAGCAGGAGCTGGAAAATAGCAAGAATTTCCCAAGGCCGTGTGCCTAGCCAGCTGCCAGCCACAGCTGGCAGGGTGAATCTCTCCAAGGCCCCTCTGGAGCCAGCTCTGCCGCTTTAAAGGGCAGCCAGCAGGATCCCCCATGCAGCAGATCGAGTGCTGTGCCTTGACAGCTTCACCTGACTGACAGTGCCATGGCCTCGGCCCCTCTCTAGGACCAGTGCCCTTTGCTCCCAGGATGAGCCAGATGAAGGAGTGGGACTGAAGATCCAGCTCAGGGCTGTTGTGGGATCACAGATTATGAGCTAACATCAGAGAACTTCAGCAAGGACAGCCAGGGATCCTCCAAAGACTTTTCCCACTGATTAGCTCAGGTTATGAGAAAAGCAAACTGCTATGTGGGGCAATGTGGTCTTTGTCCCCTTCCCCCCCACCTCCCAAACACATGGGTGGGAATGTGGGACACTTTTCTTCTGCATGTCTCAGAAATTGCTGCATGGTACTCCGCATGGCTGCAGTGCAGGTGCTGGGGCCCCCTGTGCTGGCCCTGAGCCCTGCATCCATGGAGCCAAACACCCGAAGGATGGAGGACCCGCAGCTGCCTGCTGAGGGATACCCAGCATGGCTCGATGAAGCAAAAAACTTTTCCCTTTTAAGAGACTTTTGTCACATGGAGCTTTTGGAAAGCCAAGCCCTCCTTGGCCTGTCAGCAGGCCAGGCAGAAACAGGGCAGAAGGAAGCCAAATCCAGGGCACTGGGGGCTGGTTCTGTCCCCAGCAGCAGCTAGCCCACATGGGGCATGTAGAAATGAGCTCCATCACAGAGCAGGTGTCCCCGGAGACCCTAGATACTGCCTCCTTGTTCCTGTGCCCAACAGGCTGCTTGTCACCGGAGCAGACTCACTTGGTGCCTGGTCCAGCCTCATTAGGATGAAAAGGATGACTGGGCAGGATGATGGTTGCAGTCACTCCATCACGGAGAAGGGCACCTTGGCCTCTTGGCCACAAGCAAGGGAAGGACCTGAGGCCACTGAAGCAGTTGTCCCTAATTCCTCTGTGGCTCTGCATGGTCAGGGCTGGCTGGGACCCAGCATCCCCCCCATCCTATCCTCCCCCTGCGCTGCAGGCTGGTCAGCTACCGACACCAATTCCTCTCTGCAAACTATCCACCAGATAGCTTTAATTTTCCCACTACATTATCAGTTGTTGGTTTCATTTCTGAAAACCAACTTCTCCTCAGTTTTGATGAAAAATATTTGATTTGCTCTAAAAATATGCAGTTCTCTGTTAACAAAACCCAGACACTTTCACTGAAAAATTAACAACGCTTCTGAATTATTTTTGTGCTTGTCTCTTTGGAAGAGGGTGGGGAAGAAAGGAAGGGAACTGTATCATTGAAAAAAAAATGGGAAAATGTCAACGCAAACAATATTTTATGCAGAAATGCCTGGTTTGATTGAAAATCCATTTTCTCACAAAATAAATTTTTCATGAAAACTGTGTCAGAGCCAAATCCAACCAGGGACAACCTGGAGCAGAGACAAGCCACCTCGTTCCACCTATTGCTGATTTATGCCAAGCTGCCTGGAAGCAGGAGCTGGTGGCAGTTGTCTTGACCTGTCAGCTGCAGAAAAAAAGTGGTTGAACCTCCCAATTCCAAGGCAAAGAGGGGAACAATAAGGTTCTGGTTCTTCCCAGCACCTTGGCAGCCAGAGCATCGTGGTGCTGGCTGTACTGGTGCCTCCTTAAGCAAATCATCCTCACCTTTTTGGCAGCCTGATGTTAGGGCAAGGTGAGGGCAATGGCTGAGGTGAAATACAAGGTCCATTCAAGGGTGATCTCTGCCACAACCCAAACTGACAGGGCTCAAAGCAGGAATAGCGGGGGTCAGTCCAGAACCACGTGGTCCCCAGGAGCCTGCTGTTTCTCAGGTTCTCCATCCCCAGAAGAAATGGGAAAGGTGGCACCCCAGAAGTATCATACTCCAGGTCTGCAGAGAAACTTGTATGAGGTTTGGCCCTTTCCCAACACACCCATCAATATGTGGATGGAAAAAGCTGCTGGTGACTGCCAGCCCTCAGGGCTGCATCAGCACCATGTGACGCATCTCATTCTGCCGATGCCTGCAGAGCTGTTCAGTCCAAGCAGGACAAGCAACCAGCCCTTCAGGGGACTCGGGATATTCTGGCACCAGCTCTATGCTGGAGGCAGGACACTGGCCCAAATCTCCTCGATTTCCCACACTGTCACCCCTCCCTCAGGGCTTTGCTAACTGAGCTGCTGGTGTGTTAACGACTCATCACTCACTGCAGGCTCAGTGCTCACAGCAGTCACCAGGACCTAAGCTGGTGTCTTGGAGGTGCAGAGTCTGCTGAATGTCTACCCTGCACATTGCACCAGTGGATCCATGCCAGGAACAGAGCCAGGCAAGAGCATACACCTCCCAGCACCCCAGGCACAGTCACCGGAGCTGCTGGTCACATGGAGAACAAGGAAAGAAGACCAAGACCTACATATGAGAAACATCTTCTGCACACAGTCTCCTTCCTGGCGAAAGCTCCCACATGCACTGTGTTATCCCCTACAGCTTCAAATAAAGGCTTGGGTACTTCACGGCACCAGCAGCCCCAGGTCAGCTTGTGGCATGCAGGAGCCTTGGCTGGGTTTGGGAAACTCCTGAGTCAATTATGGGGTATATCTTCACATCTCTGAGGCCACAGTCATCAGCTCTGGGAAAACACCTCCAGCTGCCCTTGCTATTGCAGTTGTGCTCCAAGATCAAAGTTGAGACCTCCCCTGTGCCAGCAGGACAGATGTCACCATGTGCACAGAGCAGCAGAGAGCACATAGGGGCCAAGAGCCTCTCACTAGGGCATGTCCAGCCCCAGACCTGCTGTAAGAGCAGAGGAGCACAGCACAGTCCTACTGCAGAGTCAGCACTTCTCAGACGCATCAGCTCCTTTGCCTTGAAGCCAGGTGGAGACGCAGGTAGCTGGCTTGAGCCACGCTTCTGATTCCCTGCAGCACCAGTTCCATGCCAATAGCCACGTTCCTTTGAGGCCACTGAACCATTTGCAGGGTTGCACTGCAAACTCTGCTTCCTCTTCAGCACAGCCAGCGAGTCCATTTCCCTCCTCCTCCTCCCTAGGGGAAAGATTGTGATGAGCTCTGCCAGGTCCTTGGGTGAGCACAGCCTTATTTTGCAGTTCTCTTCTTTGGGCAGCTTGGCCAGGTGGAGAGAGGAAGCTGCATCCGACCTTTGGTGGGGATCAGAGGTCTGTGCAAAATCGTTTCATTCGGTATGGCCCAAGGAGGCAAAGGCCCCATTATTTTCTGCCTCAGCACTAGAGACAGACAGCAGCATCTTAAACCAGGATTCTCTCATCAATCATTTATTGGATTTATGCAGCTTCACTTAGGAACCTGATTTATATTTCCTCTCAATTTACTGCATTTGAATTGTTTGCAAATAGGCACGTGAATCATCGGTTGGAGCAGAAAAAAAGCTATTTTCAAGCTTCATTTAGGCCGTTCGAAGCATTAATTTTTAGTTGCAAAGGCCATTTTTTGCTAAATTGGTTTTTAGATCTTGTCTTCCTTGTTCTGGGTTATAAATTTAGTGCTGCTGGAGCAAAAATGATCAGAATTGGATTTTTCAGACTTCTGAGGCAGGTGCAAGGGCCCTGTTCTGTGCTGGGTTGCACTGCAGCACCAGAGGAGATAATTTGGCTCTTGCTGTTGAGGCAGAAATACCCACCCTCCCCCCCAGCACAATTTAGCACAAGCTCTTGAGGACAAACCGAGGCCCTGCATTGTCTGTCTTTGGCACCAGGATAGGATTTTTTTTTTCCTTCAAGAATATTCTGAATCCTTAAGCTACCCTCCAAGGCCATCTTTGGTCTTGGAAAATCACCTTTGAATCTAGCATGGGAAACGCCTTCAACTCAGCTCTTTTAGAGGTGACCTTGTTTCAGGGCCACAGCATCCCAGCAGCATGTGTGGGTGGCTGGTGGATGATGTTTTATTTAAACACAAAGGCATGAGATTCCAGCTCATTTCAAACAAATCCTTTTGTGGGAAAATATGCACATATTTTTGACACAAATCTGTCCGTGGCTCCATTAATACTCTGCCAAAGTGCTTTACCTGCTGGAGCAGATGATAATTCAGCAATGTAAACAGAGCCTTTTAATTTCATTTTGGGATCACGAATGAAAACAAACTGATTAACAAAAGCAGAGTAAACAATTGTTCTGCCTCCTCCTGTTAGTATTAAAATTCGGCCGGTATTGATGCCGTTCTCCCAGGAGCCTGTGTCAACACCACGCACTGGGTGCTGCGATGCCTGCGCATTGTGCTGAGCCATTTGCATCCAAGGACGAGGTTCAGTGCCAGGAGGATGGCTTTTGCAGCCTGCACACAAGGAGAGTGACTTCTCCCTGGCGAGATACACCAGCACCCGCTTGCCTTTTGCTGCCTTCCAAGAAGTTCCCTCTCCCTGCTGCCAAGGGCTGCCCCACCATCCCCGTGGTCCTCATCCCTGCACGCCCAGTGCTAACGCTGTAAGGGAGAGACTCTGCAGGGGTCTAGAGTACAAGTCTTATGAAGAGTAGCTGAGGCACCTGGGCTAGTTCATCCTGGAGAAAAGGAGGCTCAGAGGAGACCTTCTGGCTCTGACAGCTCCTGACAGGAGGCTGGAGCCAGGGGGGGTCGGGCTCTGCTCCCAAGGAACAAGGGACAGGACAAGAGGAACCGGCCTCAAGTTGCACCAGAGGAGGTTTAGGTTGATGCTGAGAAGCAATTCCTTCCCCTCCAGGGCTGTCCAGGGCTGTCCCAGGCTGCCCAGGCAGGGGTGGAGTCCCCGTGACCCCTGGAGGGGTTTCAAAGCCATGGAGCTGTGGTGCTGAGGGCCAGGGGTCAGTGGTGCCCTGACAGTGCTGGGGGAATGGTTGGACTCAATTACAACGGTCTCTTCTAACCAAAACCATTCCATGCTTCTATGACTCTGAGGTAGGACATGAAGCTACCTGGCAGGCGGAGCCTTCAGGCATTCCAAGAGGGTTTTGCTCAAGAGCAAGGTAAACGTATAAGTCTGAGACACCACAGAGTCCCTGAAAGCAGCCCCAGCATGGCCACCCCAGCCCATGTGCTGACGCGCATGCTTTGTAATGTTCCAGCACCGCAGAAAGCAAGGGGTGTCTGGGAGGTGACACTGCAGTCGAAATGTGTCAGTAATCTCCTGTAAATGATTTAAGTGCAAGCATGGGGGAGTGAAAAAATGTTATCACAGCTTGAGCAAGGGCAGAGGGAGGTGTCAGCTCTTGTTCGGGACACCTCCACCCACACTGCAAACCTAGGAGAGACCGCACACCCAGCATCCATGGGAGCATGGGGAAGAGCTGGCTCTCGCCCAGGGGTAGCAAGGCACAATATGGGGACAGGGGAACTTTACAGCTGTTTCTTCTCCACACCACCTGATACAACAAATGCTTGTTCAAGCAACAACAAAGAAAACCAGACAAGGCCTGGCCTGGTCAACAACTCCACCACATCCAGCTATTTGGAATTTGGTCCATGGTGATATGCACACAGGGGTGGCAGATGGCCAGTGGCTCCTGAAGGAGGGGAAGAGTTGCAGGATGAGTTACAGAGACCATGCTCAAGTCACAGGCTGAACTAAACCTTGATGATCTCGTTTGTGTACCATTCCAGCTGTCAGAGAAGAGAAACCTAGAAGGCAGCAAAGTTCTGGTGCTACAAATATGTCTTTTTCTCGCTTTATTTTGTGCAGATCACACCAGCTGCTGTTTTACTCTTTGCTCTGGAGAATGACAGGCTGGTAGTCCCTCTGCAAGGGACTGGTACACGTAGGGAGGTCACTGCAGGGGCAGAGTAGATGAGCATCTTTTAACACACCTCTCAACCCAGCATGAGTCATAGGCATCATGATGGGACAGCTGTTTTGGGGAATGCAAATGCTAGTATCAGAGGACACCATCTCCATTGCTAAGTGACACCTAGGGAAGCCCTGAAGGAAGTGTTCATGCCCAACCTGGTGTGTCTGGGGACAAGAACAGAAGGAGAACCTCATAGCTCTTGCAGTGAAGTGGTATCTGATAACAAGATACCAGAGGTGAAAAGAAGGCAGAACATCCATAACAGGCTTTGCAGGGCCTGAGGGTTAAGAAGATGATGCCTAGATCAAGAACTCACTGAGATTACTTACACAGCTATCTATACACGTATCATAAAGCTCATTAGGGTCCAAGTAACAGATTTCACTGGCTATTAGAGACCAGTGGCTTAATCCTGGGGCACTCCAAGATGTCGGAGATGTCAAGCTAATTGCTGACCCTGGGAGAAATCAGAAACATGGAAGAAACCAGCACGACATCCTCCCACTCAAACCGAGGCAAGGCAAAGTCAAGGGGAGAACTCCCATTCCTGCAGCGGGGACTAAGGACATGGGTGGAAGTAAGTTCAGGGTAAGTGGTAAAGTGCAGAGATGTTAGGCAACATCAGAGCTTTGCAACAAGGGGACTATGAAATGATGACAAGTCAGAGTTGCAGGAAGATAATGTAGAAATTGTGTGATAACCAAGAGACCACTCATGTGCTACTTCCTTGCAACTTAATTTGAATTCCAAGGTTGTCATAACTACTGAATAAATGATGATTTCTGAAATACTCTTATTGTAAGTTCCTTGTGAGGTAGTGAGGAGGTTCCTGTTGTCAGGTGTCCTGGTAAGGAGAGGGAAAACTGAGCTCAAGCTGCAGAAAGACACCAAGGACCTGCTATAGTGTGGAATCTGCAAACTACAGTATGTGCTTATGAGGGTCATTCAATTACCTCTTGCAAGAAGAAGTAAACTGGTAGAATATCAGCACTTGAAGGCCTCTTTTTATTCATCAGAGAGGTATCTTCTCAGATCAAAGCAGTTGGAGTTGTTCAGCCTGGAGAAGAGAAGGATCCAGTGAGGCTTTATTGCAGGCTTCCAGTATCTGAAGGGGGCTACAAGAGAGCTGGGGAGGGACTATTGACAAGGGCTTCTAGAGACAGGATGAGAGGTGATGGCTTCAGAATGGGAGAGGGGAGATTTAGATTAGAAATTAGGAAGAAGTTCTTCATTCTCAGGGTGGTGAGACACTGGAACATGTTGTCCAGGGAAGCTGTGGATGCTCCATCACTGGAAGTGTTCAAGACCACGTTGGATGGGGCTTTAAGCAACCTGGTCTAGTGGAGCACCATGGAGGTGCCCATGCCCGTGGCAGGGGGATTGGAACTTTAAGGCACTTTAAGGGTCCTTCCAACCCCAAATCATTCTGTGATTCTAAATCAGCTTAAGAGGGTTTCATTAGTGGGCCTGCAGATACTCAAAGGCCAGCAGCAAGACCACAATACAAGAAAGCTCCAACATCAGTAGAATAAAAAGGTCCTTGAGATGGTGTCTGTGATGTGGATGGAAATGACTCCAGATTTCCCAGGACATCTTTGGATCCTGCATTTGAGCTCTGTGGTTCCTCCTGCCAAGGGCACATAAGAGCAAACAGGCACCTGGTGTCTCTCCATGCTCATTTTGTCCAAGAGGACATGCTAAGAGAAGTGGTTGTGGTGAAGCAGAGGCCAAAGGGACTCATCCAGATTGACAGCTGGGATTGGACCTGGGTTTTCTGGTTGGCTTTACCAACATCTTTCATTCTGGTAGCTTTCTGTAGCAGGTATATGAAGGCTGTCACTAGAGGATCCCTTTGACTTTGGTGAAATCAGCCAAACTTCCTTTTATTCTTTTAAGGTAGTTGTGATCTGCAGACAGAGCTGGAAGATGAAGGACAGCAGTCCCATGGTGACGGCATCTGGCTAACGGTGCCTGGTGGTCCAGCCAGAGGAAATCCCACCCTGGCACACACAGTGAGAGTCTGGAGAGCAGGGGCAGACACCTGTCACCATCCTCCATTTATGGCTGTCAAGAGTTAGGTCTGGGCCAGCCACTAGACAAATGACAGATGCTCTCCATTAGCACTTCTCCCTTTCCCAAGGGGAAGAAAAAGGGACTGAGGGAGAGAGACTTATGGATTGGAAAAAAAAA
The DNA here is from genome assembly GCA_013399075.1 of Chloroceryle aenea. NCBI lineage: Eukaryota > Metazoa > Chordata > Aves > Coraciiformes > Cerylidae > Chloroceryle > Chloroceryle aenea. Next base: position 132,527 of record VWZY01001097.1, on the reverse strand, counting down.
AAACCACAAAAAAACCCAAAACCAAAACAACCTAACAAAACCCAGAACAGTTTTAATGAAACAGTAATAAAATGGAATATATACAAATATGTACAAACCCAATATATAACCACCCACCCCGACAGCAATTATGTCACCACTATGCTGTGGAACAGGCACTGGGGATGTCCCAGACTGGATTCAGCAGCAGATGGGAACTGGATTTGGGAGCTAGATTCTGGAACTGGATTCAGGAGCGCATGGATTTGCCCTCCTTGGACAGCAGCCATTGAAGACGAGGCTTGACCCTCAGCTTTATCCCAAATATGACAACTGCAGGATGGAATCCCTCTCTGATCAGTTTGGTGTCGCCTGGTCTGGTCTCTCCTCCCGCAGGTACCACCGTTCACTTTCCACAGCCCCAACATGGGACACAAGGTTTAGCAGTGACCTCGATCTGCACAGGAACGAGTACGAGCAGGAGCCTTTCTGCACCCTTGGCAGTGACTCCAACCACCGAGCGTTATCAGTGCTGGAGGCAGAGTCTGTCTGCACAAACCTGCCCGTACCTTCAGACAGGGCCGTCAGTTAGAAGGGACTGAGCTGAAAAGTAAAATCAACGAACAGAATTGTTCTGTTCTAGCTCCAACCAGGACAGTGAACCGGTAAAATCAAATGTCCTGACTACAGAGAAACGTCCTTGGAGGAGACAGCTGTGCTCCTCCAGCTTGGGGAAGGTGAGTTACTGATCCCATCACCCTCACAGCAAAGCTTCCACCTGATAGAACAGAGCACAACAAACGAGGAAAGCCAATACAATTATTATTTGAGAGATTTTGTTCAAAAAAGAATTCACACTGTTTCAGAACATCTGCAATGTTTTACGCTACTTATGTTCGCTGAGTGATTTCTATAGGTTTTACCAAACAGCTGCATGGTCTGTCCTGTCTTTGGAAACTAAGCAGTTAGCACCAGTGTACTGTGGATTTTCACACACACACACGCACACCGAATAAACCAACCAGAAAAAAAAAACAAAACAAAACAGAAACACAGCATCCATGGGATGCTTTACTGTAATTTCAGTAAACTGATAAAAAAAAAAAGAGAGAGGACAGATAGAAAGAAATCTCAAGCTTCTAAAAGTTAAATCCTTGTTTCTGCAACACTTAAGCAGCTCTGAATCTGGGTCTTAGCTGCTTCTGTGAACCCTTTGTTACAAAGACCTTTTTTTTTTTTAATACAAGAACTGGCATATTGAACAAGTACAAAGATCATTAGGGCTTTCATCCTGTCTCTGTCACAGCCAGCAGCCTTCACTTGGGTAGGAGTAGGTGAAACAGGGCAGGAATATCACAGAATCACAGAACATTAGGGGCTGGAAGGGACCGTGAAAGATCACTGAGTCCAACCCCCCTGCCAGAGCAGGGTCACCCAGATTAGGTCACACAGGAACAGATCCAGGTGGGTTTGAAAGTCTCCAGAGCAGGAGACTCCACAACCTCTCTGGGCAGCCTGGGCCAGGCTCTGTCACCCTCACCATGAAAAAGTTTCTCCTCACGTTTACACGGAGCCTCCCATGCTCCAGCTGCAGCCCTGGCCCCTTGTCCTGTCACTGGACGTCCCTGAGCAGAGCCTGGCTCTAGCCTCTGACACTCGCCTGTTCCATGGTTATAAACACGAAGGAGCTCACCCCTCGGTCTCCTCTTCCCCGAGCTGAAGAGCCCCAGCTCCCTCAGCCTTTCCCCAGCAGGGAGATGTTCCACTGCCTGCACCATCTCTCTGTCTCTGAGCTGGACTCTCTCCATGGTTCCCTGTCCTCCTTGACCGGAGGGGCCCAGAACCGGACACACCATTCCAGATGTGGCCTCAGCAGGGCAGAGTAGAGGGGAGGAGAACCTCTCTTGACTTTCTAACCACA
>VWZY01001097.1:120258-130403 GCA_013399075.1 Chloroceryle aenea | reverse complement strand
CCTATACTGGTACCTGGGGTAACCAGGAATATGACAGTCCTCCTGACAAAGCTAGTGGTCTGCAGACTTCCTAGTGGTTTGGAGACTTCCAAAATTGGGATTGCACACAAACCACCCGCTTCACAGCCACCAACAGATCCTGGAAAGCCAGTTTGCTTTTTCTCTCTTTAAAATTACTCTCTCTTTCAACTCCCACAGCATCCTGTGGCAAAGATTTCCAGAACTGATGGATGTGCCGTGAGACTCCAGCCTTGCCATTTTACTGAGTGCTACCCGTGGTAAAAATAGCAACTAATTACTCTCTGCTCCTCCGCCCTGCCCCACTCACTGCTTTGGAGACCTCTGCGTAAAAAGTCCTGCCTTTGTGTTAAAGGTCTTCAAAAGTGCAAAAGGTCTTCAAAAGGGCAAAAGGTCTCAAAAAATTGTAAAAACCTCCACGTGGGTCCTTCCCACTGCCCTTCTCACAAGCCTTTCCTTTACTACAGCATCTTTTCTGAGGCAGGGCAACAAGAAAGATATGGATTATTCAAAACATGGACGTACCATAGGCTTATGACATACATATTAAAAAACCTTCTCTCATTGTGGCATAAAATCTTTGCACATTCCAAACAAATTGATTCCTTGTTAATGTTAAAATGTGATCTCACTTTGCAACGCAGAAATGGAGTGGCTGCAAAATTCTCTTACACACAAGCTGACATTTTCAAACAAAGCAGTATAAAATTAGCCTCACATTCCCAGCCACAGGGAATTGGGAAGGCTCCTTTAAAGCATTCAACTGCTTGAGGAGCCCAAGTCTCGATAAACCTGTGAACTCTGATGATGGGATACATTCAAATCCAAGTTCCTTTCCTCTCTCCCTGGGAGACTCCTCAGAGCTCATCAGAAAGTAGAGTTTGTTGCTCAGCAAATGTGTCTGTATCATTCCTATGGCAAAGTTTTTCATTGGGCTTTGCCACTGCTTTTGAGTATGGATGAGCATTTTAAGGACTAATCTTAAGAAATGAATTTCTTCAGAAGAAAAAGTCTCCATAGAGAAGCTGGGAAACTGCTAAGAAACTAATTAAAGAAACAAGCACAAAGCAACCACTTTAGCAGCACAAGCCTGGAAGACGAAAAGAAAATGCAGACCCACAACATGAAAAGAAATAAAACTAATTTGAATTTTAAAAACATCGTGGGTTTGTTTTTTTTTTTTCCCCAATTGCTTTATGGTTACCCTGATTTCTCTGCACATAACAGCCCCTGGCCACAGCTCAGCCGTCGCTGTTTCATGCACACATCAGCAGTCCTCCAGAAAGCTGGGTTTGAAGCAGATCTGTGCTTGTTTGGACCACCAACTCCTTTTCCAGCCAGGCAGGAACAGTGTTTGGGGCAATGTACATGCCCTCATCAGGGACCTTCCTCCTCTTGACACATGCAGTCCACTGCCATCCTGGGCAAGGCAAAGGATGGAGCCCACAAAACTGGTCCCCGACCTCCAGCAACTGTGTGCAGTGGGGTGATCTGGGGGGTCTGGCCATGCAGAAGACAGATGAGGGAGCTGAAGGGAGAATAAACTGCCCCTAAGGCAGCATCCCTGCCTGGTCCACAGACACCGTCTGGAAAGCCATAGGAGATAACTGTTTTCTGACCTCCTGCATTGCAGAGGAAAAAGGTTACCTGGATTTAATTCTGCTTCAAGCTCACAGCCTATTAAGAGGGAAATGCAAAATCTGTCAGCAGGACCTGCCAGTGACACCAGACCTGCCACCCCCCTGGGCACAGCAGCTAGCTCCTGTTCCTGTTAAACTATGCTCTTTAGCTCCAGCTCCTGACGCAAACCCTTACCTAACCTTTGCCCACCAGTCTGAAGAGGCCTTTTCACTCAAGAGGCTCCACACCCAGGCAAACAGAGGTGTCTGAGCTGGACTTGGTGTAGCCATGGTGGGCATGGGACTCAGCACTCTGCCAGACCCTCTGCAGGCAGATGACCCTGATGGCTGCCCCTCTCACCTGCCCTGTGCAGGTCCTGTCTCCTGCATGGTGCTGTAACCTTCTCTTCCAGTTTGGAGTCCCTCAGATCTGCTCTTGTACAGATCTAGGGTGCCTTCTGCCTCCTCCAGCTCTCACTGTCTGTATTTCTGGTGCCACTTGGCCCAGCTGCCTTCAGTCAGAAGAACTTAGAGACCCAACATTTAAAAGCGCAGCACACCCCAGCTAGCCCCATCATGCTGTGTCTTCCCAGAGCAGGAGCAGTGCAGGCACAGAACACGTAGCGTGTGTTGAGGCCATGGTCTGACAGCCCTCTCAGGGGCCACAGCACATTTCACCAGCACCGTCCATGCAAAGGGTGGCCCAGGTCTCCACAAGCCCCATCACAAGCACCAGCTGCGGATGCCAGGGCAGGTCCCTCAGGAGGCAGCAGCAGCTCTGGTCTCTGCCAAGGAGAACAGGCTGAGTGGGGTCAGCGGCATTTCCAGCCACTTCACAGCCTGAACCTCACACTCGGAAGCTGCAGCAAATGGGAAAGGTCAAGAGCTAAGAGTCCTTGATGCAATTCTTTGCAAAACCACTCTGCAACCTAAAAACACTCAGCCTGCTATTTAAAGAGGGGACTTTCCCAGGAGACAAGCTTGGCAGAGAAAACAGGAGAGGAAGGAGTTATTAGCCTTCCTATACATCACCTAGGAGAGCTTTGCTGCTAGCGTAGCCCTGGCCTGGCTTCACCTGAAGCTCATGGAAATGCCTGAAATGGGTGTTACAGAACCTCTGGAGAAGGGAACTCCTGCAGAAAGCATGGCCAAGCATGGAAAAGGAGGAGAACAAGCAGTGCCTGCTTGGAGGTGTTGTAACTCCCTGTCTGTCAGTGGGAGTAGGAACAAGCACCTGGTGAAGGGGGAGATATGGACCCGAGCTATCTCCAGCTGAGCTCAGGCTTATTCCTGCTTTCTGCACCAGCTGTGAGTGTTGGTTCTGCTGCCCACTGATGCTCTCCCTGCTGATGGAGACCACAGGGAGAGCTCAGCATGAGACCATTCACAGAGGGACACGGACAACAGGGCAAGTGAAGCTGAGAGCCACCTTATGAAGGAGACAGACACCAGCTCAGCACGGGATGACGGCGGGACCAGGCTCCCATGGGTGGCCCATGGGTGTGTGAGTGCCATCCCTCCTGGGATGGGAGTTCTGTAGGATCTGAGCCTGTTCTGTCTAACATCAAACGCTGCTGTCCAGCTGCCTGAGTTTTGTCTCTGTTCAGACGTCTGCAAAGCCATCACCTCTGCACCTTCGTGCCTATGCTCACCCTCTGCAGACAGAGAAACACAGCCCAGCCTGTCTGCCAGGGATCAGCAAGGACAACACAGCAGAGAAAGGGTCAGGGAGGACCCCAGATCAGGTCACAGGCAGGGTCCTGCCTGTCCTGGGAGCCCAAGAGAAAGCTGTCAACCCACTGACATCTGCCACAGGCAGCCTCTGCAATCTCAGGTCATGGTCCTGAGCCAAAGAAGTACTGACCTCTATCAGAAAGGCTCCTGGTCCACCCCCAGCCCTGCTCATATGTTCCTCCCCTGCCCCAGTGCTATGAAAATGCTGATTTTTCACTTTGCCTGTGCTTTTGCAGTGAAAAGGAGTATTTCTGCAACACTCATGCAGCTCGGTGTGAACAAAGAAGGAGGAGGTCAGCAGAACTGAAGGGATTTCCATCAGACAACTTCGCAGGGCAGGGAAAAAAGAGGCAGAAACTTGTGGGCACACATACACCTGCCTTTGCGACGCACCACATCTGCCTGCTGTGCACACACACCTCCAGTTCCCACTTAGTCCCTGCAATTTAGGCACCATCTATTTTCCTCTCAAACTTCAAACCAGCAATTAAAACAGTCACTGTCCTAAAGGCTGGGCAATGGAGGGACAGGGATGGTTCTAGCTCAGCATCCCAGGATAACCACATCTGGCAGGCTCCTGGGAATTTCTGCTGGATGTACCACAGCTTCTAGTGGTGGAACAAAATAAGAGGACCTCCTAACTCATTGATCTGACCCTGGCTGCAGTCCACAGGGCAGAGGAAAGAGCAGCCATGCTCAGAGAACAAAACTAAGGAGTGACATCCAGCCTGGGAGGGAGCAGCAGGAGGCTGAGCATGCATCAGGGTAATCCCTGAGCCTTTCAAGTTGCAGACAGGTCCCAGGTCAGTCCTGTTCCACACCTTGGTGCCACTCTCCCGTGACATTCGGACATTATTATCCCAGCCCCAACTGCCTTTGCTCTGCCAGCAGCAGAAAAGAGCTGGGCTGCTGGAAGCAGATGCAGCCCAGCAGGACTATTGAGGTGCAGAGTGCTGGCGTCCAGGGTTATTGCGCTACCAGCTTGGGCTGCACAAGGAGTTTCCTGCCTTGGACATGGTCTCCAGCTCTCTTGGGCGGTCTAGGTCACTGGCATGTCTTCTTTCCCCAGCTGAGCCTGGATTTCTGAAGACTCCAGGAGAATGACATTTCCCTCCCTTCACCCAGGATGAATCCAGATGCAGCTCCCCCCAGCGCTCACCACAGGTTGGGTACCTGGTTGGCTTTGGGAGACAGAGCAAATCCATGGCCTTTGCATCTCAGAGGGTTTGGAATTCAGTGCAGGGAACTGGAATTGAGACCCAGCCCTGCCTCCGGTGCCCTGCATTATGTGTCCTCAAATGAACGTGACCACACATCAGTGGCCTTCTGCAAGTCCAGGAGGGAACCGGTCCACGCTGCAACCAAAGGAAGGCAGGATTCCAGTATCGCTCCCGTGCAAAACCATCCCAAGTGAGTCTGGAGAAAGGCACAAGCCTGGAGAAGGGGGCCAGTTGTAAAGAAGAGCCTAGAAAAATATCAACAGCCAGGAAAAATGGAGTGAGGCTGAAGACATGTGATCTGCCTCTCCTCTAAAGAGAAGTTAAAAGAGGTGGCCTGGTAAAAGCACCTGAGCACTTTCACTGAGGAAAACTACAGGGCCTCGAAGGCTCTTTAATCTAGGAGGGGATGGCAAAGCAAGATCCAGTGGCTTAAGGTTACAGTCAGAGAATCCAAATGAGAAATGAGTCACAGTAATTAACCACAACCACAGATGGCAGAGGGAAACAGCAGCTCCTCCATCTACTGGTGCCTTCAAATCCAGACTGCCCAAAATACAAGCAGTATTTTTACACCCAACCTCGCGGGTGTAGCAGGGCCAAAGAGCTGTACCACGCAGTGCATCTTTCACATCCCTGATCCCGAGCCCCACCTATGGCAATCACCAGACCCTGCTGTCTTAGAGAGCATTTGCTGATGCACGCAGCCTTGGCACAGAGGCTGGCGGGGCTCTGGACCAGCCTTTGCAAGTATTTCCCATTATCACACAGCATGTCTGGGGCACTCCACTGCTGGCCCCATGCACCACCCCTCTTTCAACAAAGTCGCAGAGGAAAAAGCCTCGATGCAAGGGACATGGCAGTCAATCCCTCCAACACAGCAGACCCAGGCTGTACTTGAAGCTCTTTCATTACAGGACCCAGTTCTGGGTCCCCAAGATGATCCTGCATCCTTGTATGATTTACAGCTGGTGCCTCACACCACCAAAGCTGGTCCTTCCAAGGTGGAGCTTCTACTTTCATGGGCCTGACCCCTCCTAGAAGCAGATGCTAACATGAATACTCAGGACAGGGCAGACAGCTCATGAGATGTGCTCACTCTTGCTGCCCTCTCTGCTCCCATTTTTTTAGGATTTGGCTGAAATTCTGAAACAAAGTGATGGTGCCCCTGCACCTGGCACTGGCGAGGCTGCAGCTCGAGCACTGGGTTCAGTTTTGGGCACTGCAGGATGAAATTGAGGTGCTGGAGCAGGTTCAGAGATGGACAATGGAGCTGGAAAGGGTCTGGAGAATGTGTCTTATGAGGAGCAGCTGAGGGAGCTGCAGCTGTTTAGTCTGGAGGCTGAGGGGAGACCTTATTGCTCTCTGCAACCTCCAAAGGGAGGTTGTAGTGAGGTGGGGGTTGGTCTCTTCTCCCAGGTGACTGATGATAGGATCAGAGGAAATGGGTTTCAGTTTCACCAGGGGAGGTTTAGGTTGGATATTAGGAAAAAAAATTCTTTACTGAGAGAGTGGTGAGGCCTTGGAACAGGCTGCCTAGGAAGGGGTTGGCATCACCATACCTGAGGTGTTTAAAAAACATCCAGATGTGTCACTTCAGGACACAGTTTACCGTTCCTGATAATATTTAGTAGATGGTTGGACTTGATGATCTTGAAGGTCATTTCCAACCTTAGTGATTCTGTGATCTATAAAAGGGACGCGGCTTCGTACAGCCTGGCCCAGCCCAAGGAGGGAAGGAGAGGTTTGTGCACCATGTAGGAAAGGCAACCTGCTACCTAACCTCCTGGAGCACACTCTTCCCTTGGTCTTCACTGCCATTTCCTCGCCAGCTTTCCTCTTGGCCATCTTTGTCCTGGGCCATTAGCTCGTGAGCTGCACATCACCCTGCAGTGCCTGACTGCCCAGGTTCTCCCGGCCCCTCTGCTCTGCGTCGCGCACTCAGACATTGTTTGCAACACCTCCCAGCTCCGCACCACCTGCACGTTTGGGTACCACGCTGCATGTGCCTGCCTCCGGCTCCCTAATGAAGCTGTTAAACAAGAAACACTGAATGCCCCGCATGTCCCCTGCACCCCACGCACAGCCTCAGCACCCCACTCCCCGTGTTGCCATTACCCATTGCTGCCATCCATTTAACAATCCTCCAGGCCATTTTGCTCTTTACGACAGCGCTTACAGCCCAGGCTGTTAAAACTCAGTCTGAGGCAAAGATTTTGTGTGAATCTGCACCAAATGATTTAGTAAAACCTCAGTCTTGCATGGTCTCTTCGTTTTGTAGCTGCAGTCTGCAGGGTAGAGCCAGCTGAGATGCTTTTGACAGAGCATTTAGAAAATGCAGCACTCCTGAAAGGGACCACAATGAGGATTCACATCTATTTTGACAGAGCTCCCCCAACAAACACCTCAGCACAATTTGGTTTAATTCCCTTGTTCCTGAACACTCAAACATCTATTCCAAAATGGATCCTGTTGCTTCAGTTTTATTGGTGAAAAGAATATGTAGCACTCTGCTTGGGAATTACAGAAAACAAGATGCTCCCATGTTTGCAAAGCAGCCTGGAGGCTGAGGGGAAAACTTAAAGAGTTATTTTCATTCTTCCTTGGGAAATATGGGGTGGGAAGAAGAGGGGGCTAACACTGCAAACTGCCATAGAATACAAATGCTGGGTTTTCAGCATCTCTCCTGAATAGTAAATCCTGTTTTCTTAGCAGGATTAATTACTTCTAATCCTAGGGTACGGTCTACCCGTGTGTCAGCTCTTTCTTCAGCCCTTGCTCCTGAGTGTGGTAGCGCTGGTAGCATTGCCAGGAGTTGCACCTGCAGCAGGACTGGGTCCCAGGTTGCCAAGAGGTCTTTGTTTTTTCCAGTTACCCTCATCTACCAGAACTGGCTTTACAGGGAAAGGGCCCCCCACCTCTTGGGAGATGCACACTCAGCACCTGCACAGTTTCGAGGAGGTCCAGTTGCTGTGTGCCCACACCAGCCCTCCCTCTTGCACAAAACTCTGTGCAGGGAGGCTCCAGTTACGGAGCTGGACCTACCGACCACATCTGTGTGTGCAGTGGGGTTAAGGAACTAAGCAGCCCTGTGTGTACCACCAGGTCAGGTCCCTGTTTTAATGACAGCACCCACCCTTTCCACACCAGGGAATCATTTAGGCAGTCTGGGTCTTGGCTTCAGCAGTGGCTTTCCCAGAGAGGGCCACAGGAGCTCACAGTTGCATTGTCCTGGAGACGTTCAGCATCTCAGCAGCAGCTCTGTGCTCGGAACCAGCTGGAACACAAGTCACTTTGGCCCAGGACACTCAATTTCTTCCCCCTTTTCCTGCTTTGGCAGGGGTGAAAGTTGGCAGCCAAGCATTCAAAGCTGCCATGGACCTTCCTGGCTGCCCAGACAGATCAGCACCATCTTTTTCCTGCCTCAGCCTAGGGGAGACTTCTCCATCAGAAAAAGGACATCATCTTCACCCGAAGGCAGCAGAGGTACAAGGCACGGAGAAAACACAGCAGGGGCTGAAGAAACCACCCTGGCTTCTTGCTGGGGGTGGAGAGGAAGGGTGATCCTACAGCCCTCTCCATGTCCAGGTGAGCATAGGCTCTGCAGCATTACAGATACGAAGGTAGTGCAGGACCAGCCATGGCCAGCTTAGATTCCCATTGCAGGAGAGCTCCAAGGCACCACCTGAGAGAATCCTTCGGTCTGGAGAGGGGAAGTGAATTCACAGCTCAGCAGAACAAAACAGGCATCCAATTGGCTAGAGCACATCTTCTCTTAGTCAAAATAAAATGTAGATGCTTAATTATTCATCAGCTCATATGCAAAATAGGTATCATAGCAGAACGGAGGAGGGGGGAACGCATTGTTCCTTAAGAATAAATATTTAACATGATACAGAACAGCATGAATTTTTAAAGATAAGTTTTTGCAACTGCTGAAGCTCTTGAACTGCTAAAGAAGCAGAATATCTTCTAGCAGCTATGCCAGCTTCTAGAGTGGGCAACAGCCATTTCCACACAGGCACTGCAGAGGAGGAGGAAGGACGTGAGAGCCTGGGCCCCAGGAATAGCAGCTTTGCGACCGTCATCTTCCTACGCCCACGGCAAAGCAGCTCTGAAAGTGCAGCTCCAGTTGGTGGGGTCATCTGAACGGAGAAGGGCTCAGCCTGCCCTGCTGTGTCCATGAAGAAAACCCAAGCGATTCCTCCTGATTTCAGGAGCCTGCACAGTGAGAGCAAAGGCTGAGGGAGCTGAGATGCTCCAGCCATTTATGTTTTTGGGACGAGTCAGGAAGGTTCACGCTCTCTATCCTGCATGGGGCTAGTGGTGCTCATGGATGCAGTACCTAGTGTCTGGGACCCTGCTACAGCCCCCCGTGCTCTCACCTTTCCCTTCCCCTGCTCCTACCAGTGCATCAGCACCCATCGGCTACTTCAGACCCTGCCTGCAGCCTCAGGAACAGGTCAGAAAGGGAGTTCTTCTGCAGGGAATACAGTCTGCTCTGGCCCAGCTCAGTTCACACAACTCTCCTGGCCCCAGCACTGCTGGGCACTGACCCCAGAGAAGTCTTTCTCACCCTGTGCTGCTCGGGGCTTGTCCTGCAGCTCCTGTTGGGAAGCCCCGGCTGCAGTCAGCAGCTGCTGTGACCTCCAGCTCCCAGACAAATCTCCAGTTATTAGTATCTGGTGCATGCCAGATGGAGCTGACACCCAGAACCCGTTCCTGCTGTGTAAAGCAAATAGAGATAGAGTGATTCCACCTACCACCAGCTCATCTCTCTCCTGCCTCAGCCACCTCCACAGTCAGGGCATCCCCTGGGGCAGCTCTAGGTGGGGGCAATGGGGCACAGCACCATGGGACAGAGAGGAGGAAAGGGCTTGTGCAGCAGAAATCAGGACCCACAGCTCAACCACCACCCTCCTAGGGGCTCACTGTCTGTTTAGAAGGGCTATGGGGAGCAACATAGAATCTAATCTGCCGTTTCAGCTTTCTTCTAGCCAGACAAACCAAGGGACACTAAAGCCATTTGGACAGGTAGGAACACCAAGAAATGATGCTGGCTGAAGTGACACCTTAGGGCACATCCCCGGTGCTGGGCCAAGGGGCAGCAAGAGACCAGCAAGAGCAGTACCAGCTCTGCGTATGGACTCAGGGAGGGACAGGAAGGTGAAACATGCCCATGGTGGGTGGCCTGAGGATGGAGAAGGCTATGCATGGTACAGGACACCTTCAGGAAGGTTACCCAGGCAGGGCAGGGAGTCTGGTGGGAATTGATGAAATCTCTTGGCCCCACAAGCTGCGTTGGATGAGCTTTGGGAAATCTCCATTCCTTGTCTCCTATCCACTGCCAGAAACCAAAGGGCTTTGGATACCACCTCCATCTTTCTCCCAGCACAGACTCAACACCTGCTCACAAGCAGCGCCCTGTGCAAGCTGCACCACCACTGTGAGGCAGTGGCAGGACGGCTCCTGCAGTGAAGGAGTTCACGCAACTACACTGATGAAAGATCCGGCAGCTGTCTCTGCTCAGTCCCCCCCTCTGCTGATGGGCCACATG
>VWZY01001097.1:87712-119578 GCA_013399075.1 Chloroceryle aenea | reverse complement strand
TGATGAAATCTCTTGGCCCCACAAGCTGCGTTGGATGAGCTTTGGGAAATCTCCATTCCTTGTCTCCTATCCACTGCCAGAAACCAAAGGGCTTTGGATACCACCTCCATCTTTCTCCCAGCACAGACTCAACACCTGCTCACAAGCAGCGCCCTGTGCAAGCTGCAACACCACTGTGCGGCAGTGGCAGGACGGCTCCTGCAGTGAAGGAGTTAAAGCAACTACACTGATGAAAGATCCGGCAGCTGTCTCTGCTCAGTCCCCCCCTCTGCTGATGGGCCACATGAAAGCTATTACACTCTCTCTTGATATATACCTCCCATAAATCCAGGGACCATAAATTAGGCTAACCTTCTGCTTTAAGGGCTGTCTGAGCTCTGCAAAGACATCCCAAAGTCAGGCAGATCCTCACCGATGAGCACTCTGTCCTCACTTCCCTGGGGACCCATGGCCCTGGGACAAGGAGGAAGGAGCACCTCAGCTCAGGGGCACAGAGAAGCCATCCCAATGGCTCTACTTGCTCAGGACGTTGGGAAAAACCCATTTTTTGTCCTCAGAGGGGAGACCAAAGCTGGTCTCTTCCGCTGTCCCTAGGACCCCACTGAGATGCAGCTCCTCTCTCGCACTGGCCCCCTGGTTCTGGTTTGGATGAGTGACTGTCTTGCTGTCCAGTGACAAACTGGTGCTGTGATGAATGCATGGGAATGAGCACCAAGTTCTCTCCATCGCCTCTCAGAGGTCAAAGAAGAGGGAGGTAGAAAAGATGCAGCACTTCCCTACTCATCTTTGAGCACACATTACCCTGCAATGACTCTGCACCGTGTTCTGGCAGGAGCAGGACTGCTCTGGGCTAGAGCAGAACCTTTTTCTTCCCTCCTTCACCAGACATAAGTGGGTCACTGTGGCCTTATGCCATGTGTCTGTGCTCAGGATCCAGCCCCAGAGCTGACACTTGCTCCACCAGGACTGCCCAAGCTCACCCTGCCCTACCTCATCCTCCCCTCCACCCCCACGTCCCAAACAGCATCCCCACCACCCACACAGANTCTGGGGGGGCTGCACTGCAATGGATCTGAAGTTGCTACCCCAGTGGAGATGCAGGTTTCAGCTGCATGAGGGCTTCCAGGCTGTGGCAGAGACAACTCAGGCAAGACCAACAACCCATACACCAGCACACAGCCTGGGTCCCAGTTCACCTGCAAATGCCCAGGTGACAAATGCCTGCAGGACTGGAGGTGGCTGTGGCACGCAGCTGTCCTCTCTGCCATGCATGGCAGCTGTAGCCATGAAGGATGCAGGAGCTGGAAGATGATGGACAAGAGCATGAAGACATTGCCCTGGGCCTAGGTCACACAGGGCAACACTTGCCAGCCATGATCCAGCTTTCAGCCTTGAGAAGGTCTTGTTTCTGCAGCAACGTACATGCATGAGTTTAAAACACACAAGATCACATGCAGGGCGTGACAGAGCAGACTCCCACCACCACACTGCCACAGGCTGTCTTAAACTCAAGAGGGTTCAAGGCAAGCCTGCCCAGATCCACCTTTTCTTTCTCAAGCCATGGGTAGCACCAGGGGTGAGGGGGACAGGAGCCAGATCTAGCAGCTTGGTATAAAGCTAATGCTTGCTCCCCAATAAGCAGCCTCACCCCTGAGCTCTGCTGCTGCCATGCAGCATGTCTCACAGCTGATCTGGGCAGAGCATTAACACACACTAAAATTTAAAGTTGAAACTAAGCAGATCAGCTTCCCAACAGAAAACACCCCCAGGAACCCAGCCTGCTCATCTGCTTCTGGGTGAGAAATCTAATAAAGTCATTGAGGTGAGTTAGGGCTGGGCACCATTATTCTCCCCCAATTTGTGCTGTCAGCCCCTTGTAAAACATGACATATGACTCTGAAAATTCATCTTGGGCACCAAACAGAATTTATTCTGCTGTAAAAAAGAAATGTGCAGAAAGAGATGGTGAACAGTGGCCCAGGGACCTCCACGCCACTGAAAACACACACGCACTGATCTCAGCAAACAATTGATTTTATTCCCCACCGCTGCCATCCGTCTCGGCTCCATCCATTGCCTGATCTGGCTGGCAGGAGAATATGAGTTTTAAAGGTCACCACTTAATGATGTTAAGGAGCCATCCTCCTTCCCAGATAAAATACTGATCAATTTATAATATTTCTGACTGGACTTCTGCTGATGGAGAAGATACAGGGGGATTCTCTTCCCCTTTATGCTTCAAATATACTTAAAGCCTTTGCTGAAATCAAGCTGATAACTCACGCTGGGGACAGACAGAGGCTGGAACTGGCACATCATGCGTCCAGTCTGCAGGCAGGAAGCCAGCAGAAGGGGTGATGAAGTGCAGTTTGGATTGCTCTACAACCTAAAGTGCTATTATATCCTTACATAACTTAATGTATAAATGTTTGGCTATTGCCCCTCCTGTCGTCTGTGGAGAATGAGAGCAGTTAGAGCAGTGTGGGACCCACTTTTCTCCATGTGTTTCACGCTCCTGGGCTCACAGGCAGCCTCCCAGGCAGCTCAGAGCTGCTGGTGCTGCAGCTCTGCTGGTGTACCACACTGCTGCTCACGGCTCAGCAAACTCCTAGAGCTGGAGCATCATCCCCCAGTACAGCTCTGGGAGGCCTGGGAGGGACCCTGAGCAGGCACAGGGACAGCGTCAGCCCTGTTTCCAAGTGTGGCATCCCAGGGACTTTCTGTCACAGAGACGGTGCTGGGCTGCGAAATGTCCCTCCAGTGAGGTTCCTTGTGGACCACTCTGGCAAGGTCTGCCCAATTCTTTGCTGAGCTGTTTTGAGGCTGCTCTCAAAGCACAGCAGCCAAGAAGAGCTTGTTTAACAGGTTGGGCTCCCTACAGCAAAATCCCTGCTCCAAGGAGACCCAGCAGCACCTCTGTGTCCCATCCCTACCTTGCAAGGGAAGCACAGGGGAGCTCTCCCACGGCCCAAGCATGAGACTCGGGCTCTCTTTGCTTGAAAAAGCAGCACGATTGAAACATCTTTCCCCTGAGCCCTCTCCAAACACAGGCAGCCTGAGGCAGGAGCGGGTGCTCCCTTCTCGGCGATGGAACCAGCGCAGAGCCGGAGCAGCGCACACCACCTCGCACCTGCACCTCCTGCCAGCCTGCTCTCAGCCAGAGGTAGCCCCCTCCTGAGTAGCCTGAGAAAAAGATAAACAGTTTGAGTACACAATCTTCAAAATGAAGCAAACAGCTCCATTTGAAATCACACTGAAGAGTATTTAATCTGCTTTTGGATGTGCAGCCTGAAACAAGCGCTCCACCGGAGGAAGCGTGTTTATAATTTATTCAGCAGCCAGCACATTTCAGAGTCTTTCAGAAGTCTTCACAAGAATGCCACAAATGGGAGGGGGAGGGGGGAAGGGTATTTTATTTATTTTTTATTTTCTTAAACAAAGTGAGCAGGGTCAACTCTGAATTTCTAAAGCATCTCAGAGGTGCTCAGCCTTTCAGAGCTCTCCAGAGAGAGCATTCTCTTATTTTCTTCCATTCTTGCTCATTTTGCTCTGCGAAGTAAAACCCTCCCACTTTCTTCTGAAAAAACAACCCAAATCTACCTGCCTTCCTCACAGAACAACCAGGCTCCAAAACCCCTTGGTTCTTTCAGCAACAACAAAGAGCAAATTAACATCCCAGACCTGTCTCTGTTCCCAAACAATTCTACATGAAAATAACCTGTCTTTTACTAATTGAGGCCAGGAGCTTAAAGCAGCCAAGGAGCCTGGTTTGTGCACACAGGTAAACAAAAACAGGTCAATTTCTGTTCCCCCCATTTCCCTGTAGCTGGGTTTCAAATGAGCTCCCGGAGGTGGATTTCAGATGAGGCTGAAGGAAGCTGCATCGCAGAGGGCTGGAAAGACCCTGAGCTCACCAGAAGCCTCTGGATGGAGGGACCTTCTGGACCTGCTGCCCTCCATACACCTTTGTTTCCCCAGAGCCTCCAGAAGCACCTTGGGGACAGGGACACAGCCGAACCTCCAGGCTGGTACGTTCTTCCTTCCCCATCAGAGAAGAAAAAAATAATAGACAAAGCATTCTGATGATCCCTTCATTCTGAGCTACCCTGCAAGGCTTTTCCCAGACACTGCATGATCATTTCAACCTGTGACCTACTTTAGATGAAGCCAAGAGGGGTTTCAACTCTTGTAGCCATTGACAGGGGCTCCTTGTTTAAATACCAACAGCATTTTACAAGCAGACAGACCACCAGAACCAAAGTCAGACCCCCCTTATGCCCAATACTCCGATCAATACTCTCCAGTATACTGAGCATTCCTGGGAAAAGCCTTGCGGGGTAGCTCGGAATGAAGGGAACTTCAAAATGCTTTGTCTCCTTTTTTCTTCTCTGTTGGGGAAGGAGGAAGGTCCCAGCCTGGAGGTTTGGTGGCCCTGTCCCCGAGGTGCTTCTAAAGGCTCTGGGGAAAGAAGGGCGTATGGAGAACAGCAGGTCCAGGAGGCTACGCCACACATCCCACCCACCCTCCATGATGCATCTAGAGGCTTCTGGTGAGCTCATGTCCAATACTCCTACAGACAAAATCCCCATTGGAAAGGGCTGGATGGATCCAGGGAATGGGACATGGAGGCAGCGCTGTGGATGGCAGGAGCTGTACTGCACTGCTACGATGTCCAGACCTCCCTGGGCAGCTGCCACGGCTTGGTGACAAAGAGGTGAGACTGAAACCTTGTCCAGCTGTCAAAGGCACCGGAGAAACAACGCAAGGGGTTCAGCAATAGACATGACCTGTAATTCATGTTGGTTTTATCATCTCCTGGCAAATAGTCTTCCATGTGATAACCACAACTTCAGCTCTTTGCTTTGCTAGACTAAAATCACCTGCTGCAGAGAGCCACTGATGCCCTGCAAGCAGTGCACAAAGCTACACCGGCCGCTCTTTCCAACAGATCTGAGCATCTGCAACCCCAAGTGAGATCACAAGGGTCTGTTTGGAGAGCTGAGGTGATGCTCTTGTGATGGGTGAAGGGAAGAAGCCTCCCCTTTAACTTCTTCGCAGTGGGGCAAAAAACTGCAACAGAACAAGCAAATGCAAGCTGTGCCAAGGGTACCAACCTGTCAGAGCAGTCTCCTCTCTAGATATACAGCCTGAGGAGCTTTCATGGGCCCTTTACAACTGCTTGCCATCAAGGAATTTATAACTCAGGGCAGGAGAGAGTTCCCATGAAGGTGAGACAGCCACAGCCAGTCCTACCACACTGGGGAGAGCAGAAAATGTCCAAGTGTTCCCCCAACTGTCCCCAGGCTCAGGAGCCAGAACCCAGTGGCTGCATCTCAGGCTTTAAATAGTCAAAAACAACCAACAGTTCTGGTTTCTGAAGTCAGCTCATGCTGAGATCGCTCCACACAGGCACAGAGCATCCTCCCACTCTGGAAGAGCAAGCAGAAATATCACTGCTGTCCACCTGACCTGGGAAAGCACTTTAGGAGTAAGCACCGAGATGAGTGCAGCAGGGAGGGGGCCAGGACACCAGACTGAGCTGCCTAATGAACAGGAGATTACATGCTCCAGCATGTCCTGGGGGCAAGGCAGCAGCCAGGGCTGGCAGGCAAGAGCTAGCTGGGGATGGGCAGAAAAAAGAAGTGAGGGTGTCCAGGAAGGAGGCTGGGGATGATGGGACTCTGCAGCATCATCCCAGCTCTGATGCTGCTGGCAGGGGGCAGCTGCTGCACAGGGATCAGTGCAAAGGGGAGGAAGGGGTCATGAACAGAACAGAGCCCAGCTGGGCATTTTCAATGGCCGGGGGAAAAGACCACCATTATCATGACACCCAGAGGTCAGCAGGGTGGTCAGGGAACTCAGAAGGGCATGGGAGGGTGTACAAATGGGAGATGAAGTTGCACAGCAATGACAGTCACCAAGGAGCAGGGCAGCAGAAATGGCAGGATCGGAGCAAATAGGTTTTTCCAGAGGTTTCTGTGATGGGAGTTCTGCAGTGACCTACCCACCCTCACCCCCTTATCCCTCCTTTTGCCCACCCAGCCCACGCCCCTCCATCAGCACACCATCTCCATGTGTGATGGTGTCATGGATAGAATCACAGCACGGTAGGGGTTGGAAGGGACCTCTGGAGATCAGCGAGTCCAACCCCCCTGTCAGAGCAGGGTCACCCAGGGCAGCCCACACAGGAACAGATCCAGGGGGGGCTGGAAAGTCTCCAGAGAAGGAGACTCCACAACCTCCCTGGGCAGCCTGGGACTCTCACAGTTAAGAAGTTTTTCCTTTTGTANTGAACTGGGGAGCCCAGAACTGCACACAACACTCCAGCTGTGGTCTCATAGTGCAGTGTAGGGGGTAGGAGAACCTCCCTGCACCTGCTGGCCACACTCTTCTTTATGCACCCAGGAGACCACTGGCCTTCCTGGCCACCAGTGCCCATTGCTGTCCCATGGAGAGCTTGCTGTCCATCAGGATGCCAATGTCCTTCTCCACGGGGATGCTTTCCAACGGGTCCACTCCTAACCTGTACCAGTGCATGGTGGTGTTGCTCCCCAAATGTGGGACTCTACACTTGTCCTTCTTGAACTCCATTAGGTTTGCCTTCACCCAGCTCTCCAGCCTGTCCAGACCTCGCTGGATGGCAGCACAGCCCACTGGTCTGTCAGCCACTCCCCCTCTGCACCCTCTCTCCCTGGGAAGGGCTGTGTTGTCTCTGCTGATGGTGCTCCCATCCCCAAGCATCCATCCCAGCTCTACTGCAGAGCTGCTTCCCAGCAAGGTAGAGGCAAAATGACAAGCTATGCTGAGAAGCTATGCTCCATTCTTCTCAAAAACCCCCATGATACTGAGCACAGGATCTGAAGAGGAGAAGGTGCTCATACCTATGGCATAGGGGAGGAGCACTGCACAGACCAGGACCTGAAAGTGAACATGGAAGAGCTTCATTTACTGATGAAGCAGTGTGGATAGAAAAGAAAAAGAGGCAAGAAATGTGACATATTCATGGCCTAGGACTGAAATATGAGATTAGAAATTTCAGAATATGCCTGCGTAGTCCGGGAGCTCTTTAAATTTGTACAATCTCGTTATTTTATTACGTAAAATTTAATTGCCTAAGAAATCCATATAGCTTCATGATCTTAACATGAACCCCAGAGCAAGGGTTTCTTATTCCTGCAATCTTTATTCGGGCTGGGTTTAAAGATTGAAATATGAGTTCTCCTGGGCAAATGGAGTTTATTAAATCAAGAGTCACTGTCAGGCTGGAGCACAGGTGGACATGGCCAAAGAGCTGATGCAGGCAGGTTCTGAATGGCCAGGCTGCCTCCCTTTGCTTTCCACAGTGCCCCGCTGCCAGTGGGTCCACAAGAAGGCTCTGAAGGGTGCAGAGCAGGCTGGCAGTCTGCCCAGGCAGTCCTTTTGGTTGGGATAATCCACCCAAAACCAGCTCCTGGGATTCGGCATGTCAAGACACACAAGTCCAAGGAAGAGATGAGCCCTTGCTCAGGCCAGGGTTTGTCACACTCAAGTTTTGTCATCACAGCAGAGCTGGGCTGGCAGCTGCAGCGGGCACCAGACAAGCAGGAGGGTTCATAACACAGCACCACAAGGACTTCTGCTGCTCTGCTTTGCCCTGTGCTGAGCAGGCGCTTAGGGAGTGAAGCCATGACCCACGGACCACTGAGGATGGACAGCACCACCCCATTCCTCCCCTCATCGCTCCCTGGGAGCAGCCTGCAAAGAGGGACACAGAGAGGGACAGGCCCGAGGTAGTGTCATCAGAGACTTGCTGACACTCTGAGCTCTGGCAGGTCTTTCTGGGAAAAGCCAATTTCTTCTGATGGATCTGTAAAGATGAGAGGATTGGGGGTGATCCTGTACTAGGAAAAGACACTTGGATGGGAAGGAGCTCCACAGCAGGGGCTGAAGGCTGCGAGTCATGTCCATGGACAGCACTCATCTAGGTGGCACAGCATCTCATTCAGAGCCTCCCTTCTGCCAGGACCCAACTTGTCCAGGACAAGGTGGGAATCCAGATCTGGACCTGTCAGACATCAGGACAAACAAGCAGCTCCTGCAACATACCAGAGACTAAGGAGAGAGAAATGAGGCACCAGCCCATGGTTTGTGAGCCCAGGGGGGGCAGGAGATCCCAGCCCAGCCTCTCCCAGTGGAGCAGAGCTGCTCTGCCATCTTGCCCCACTCATGGTCCCTGCGAGCATCCCACAGGCTTTGGAATAATCAGTCACTGAAAGGCACAAGCCCTGAGCTGCTCTGCTCAGACCTCTCCTGTAAAGCCATTCACGCCCCTCTTAAAGCTCTCAGGAAGAGCTGGGCTTGCCGTGGAGTGATAGCAGAGAGTAATCCCTTCCACAGACACTCAGCCTTGCAGAAGCAAAGCGACCAACAAAGGGATATTTAAGGTTGCTACGAGCACTTAATATAGTTTATATTTACAGCTTAATGGCTTTTCAGCATCACTGACTTCCATTCCAACAGAAAGACTTCTACTGTATTGCCTCAGCTTAAGTGCTAACTACATCTTCACATTAATAAATATTTTAAAACAGTGGAACTCTAAACTCCTCTGGCACAGAGCCGGAATCTGCTCAGCTGGAGTCTGCATTTGCACATGAGAGAAAACAGACGGAAAAACATCTTCTGGATCCCCGGGACCACATTAGCAAGGAACCTCTCCAGACCTACACCAGAGCACCTCTGCCCTTCCTCTCCTCCACCTCTCAAAGAAGGGGCCAGAGAGGCTCCCATGGCCCCTGGGAGCCTGGGATACAGGTCTGTATCTGGATGTCAGGCTCACCTGGAGGGCAAACTGGGCTCTGCTGGCACATCCCTTCCCAGGGATGTTTCCTCCTGGGTAGATGGGGCCAAGCCCTCAGCTCTGTCCCCCAGGNCCCCAAACCCTTTCACAACTGAGCCCTGGGTGCTGGTACCTGCTGGGGGAGGCCCTTCTGTGTAGAATCCCTGTAGCCTCCAACCCTCACATACACCCCAAAGCCTCCTTCCCCTCACTACTGAGTGCAGCAGATGCAGGTCACAGAGCAGCTATGGCACAGCAAGCAATTCACAGGCTCTGAGCACAGGACAGGCAGAATTAGCTCCAGAAAAATGATTTAGCTCTGTCTTTTCTCAAGCCCTGACAAGGGTCACAAAATAAGCAGGAGACAGAAACACTGTTGGGTTGGTAAAATGGACCTTCATAGAGTTAAGGACCATATCAGGCCTTCCACCTTCCAATCACAGCGCATAGTGCTTAAAACCACCTTCATCAGCATGAATTTGCAGCGTGCAAGAAGCAATCCACATCACAGAGACATACCCACGGGAACTGCTGTCCATGCAGAGGAGAGGGAGATCAGCAGGCTCTGGGAAGATCTGAACATCATCCAGTGAAGAACAGGTTGAGCAAAGGTTCTGAACCATAGTCTTCAGCATATCCTTCTCATAAACCTCTGTCCAGGACTCCCCCATAGGCAACTGCCCCATAAGGTCTGGGTTTTCCCACAGAAAGGTCTCAGTGTGCAGTGTTAGCACTGGATTAGCAGGTGGGTGGCACTGGCAGCACTGTCCCACCACAAGCTGCACTGCAAAAGGCTTGGGACAGGGTGTGGGCAGGAACATGGTCCCACTGGCCAAACCACAATCCTCAGAGTGGCTCAGCATGCACTGCCCCACCTGCAAGGCTTACAGATGGGTCATCTGAAGGTGCTGCTCCTCATCAAGCTCCTTCCTGAGGACACTGAGGCAGTTTAGCTCAGGGAACTAGCAGAAAATACAAAGTGCAGCAAGATGGACTCACCCAGGGCAGGCACAGGTCGTTTCTGCAGCCCCATGGATCACCTTAGCTCTAAGATGAGACTGTGGCCACAGTGTCCCTCCAGGCTATGCTGGGGCTTAGGTGAGCGTGGTTTTCCCATGCAGATGAGTGCCCTGACTTCAAAACCCTGAGAGATGAAAGGAGAAATCTGAAACACCTGAAACACCATAGTCTAAAAGCCATCCAGGGAATAACTATTCCCATCAGAGAATAACTTTGAACAAGCCAGCAGAACGTTAGGAATGAGGCACCACTGTTTAGAAAGATGGACAAGCAGACCTGCACAGCCATGCCAGCCACATCAGCCAGAGGACTTGAGGGCCTTGGCCTCATCACCAGAGCTGTCCACCAAGCCTTCTTCTGCCAGCCACAAGACCCAGCTGCTGGCCTGTAGCCACGGGCTGCCTGAAGCAAGGTTGTCTCCAAGCTAGCTAAGGTATTAACAGAGAAAGGCGTGATGTCCAGCCTGGCTTAACTGAGACACAGTCAGGAGCTCAGCGATTTCAAGTAGGTCACCAGAACCATAATAGAGGGTGGTTATCCCACAGTGACAAAGCTGCCAAGGACAGCACCAATGGGAGAGGTACTAGGGAAGGGCTCTTAGCACAGGCTCTGCTGTGTCACAGACATCCTCCACCGAGTGAGATCGAGATGCTCTGCTCCTCCAGAGACCTTGCACCACGCAAGCAAAGCAACCTCTCTCAGATCAAGGTCCTGTGGACCACATAAGGGTCCACCCTCTTCTTGATACAAAACCCTTATTCCTTCACACCCTCCTCAGCCAGGAGTGAGGTTGTCCCATGTTAACTATGTTGGCCTCTTTAAATTCAGAGCTCTTGCTGCAAACTCATCCTTCGGCCTGCAGTGGGGGATCCCTGCTGGCCAGGGAAGCAGCTGAGAAAGCAGCAGAGGTACCACTCTCATGTGCAGCAGCAGGATGGGGTTTTGCATCCCCTCCAAGGGACCTAATAGCACAAGGGTCACACACACGCCTCTGCCAATCCAGCAAGCCAAGCCATGGCTGAGAATAGCTGCATACATTAAGCACAAGTTGGGTTGTCTCTACATTTAATTGTCTGGATGGTTTGCTACAGGAGGAGGGGGAAAAAAAAAAACCACTTAGCTCTGAAGGATCCAGCTCTGTAATGTCATTATGCCTCAGCTCGCATCAGAAATGTTACAAAGCTCAGCTGAAGGAAAACCTTGACTCGTACAGTGAGAGATAAAAATCCTCAGCGCTCACAGATGAATGTACCCATCTGCTGTGCACCATATTATCTCTCTCAAAAAGAAGAAGAAGAAAAAAAAGAGTAAGGAAAAAAAAAAAACACAAAGGAAAAAGAAAAAAAAAAAAAGAAAAAAGAAAAAAAAAAAAAGAAAAAAGAAAAAAAAAAAAAGAAAAAAGAAAAAAAAAAAAAGAAAAAAGAAAAAAAAAAAAAGAAAAAAGAAAAAAAAAAAAAGAAAGAAAGAAAGAAAAGAAGAAAAAAGCAAATTGAACTTTGGATGCTTTTCATTTCCCTACAATGTGCAGCAAACTGTGATTCCTATTCATTAAGAGAGAAGATTGACATTCATTATAGTGTGCATTAAATTCCTCATTCTTCTTCTACCCTCAAAATTAGTCTACAGAGGGTAGTAACCAGTAATTTCTATATTGAATTTCTAGTAACTACAGTGGTTTGGTTTTTTTTTTTCTTTCCCCTTCCAAATAAGCAAGGCAATTATAAGAAGACACACTTCTTCCTGCGATGGTAAAACAGGCAGCGCCATTTGGAATCTCTGTTGCCTCCCTTCACAGCTGCACTCGGACACGTGCGCAAGCAGCTCACGTGTTTCCTCCTGAAAGAATTCTGGAGGAAATGCCCCGGCGCGCAAGCGGCTCTGCCAGAGTTGCAGCTCTCAAACAACAACCCTGAATCCAGGCAACTGCAATCCACCAGTGGATATGGGCAGCCCATCAGTCCCGCCGTGCGCTCGTGGGATGGGGCAGGGAAGGCACTGATGTGTCCACACCTGCCCCGCAGGAGGCTGCCTGGGTGAGAACTTTGCAGCCAAGCTCCCTGCAGCCGTGGCTCTGTGCAGATGAGCCAGGACTTGGTGCCACCGTTATTTCTTCTTCCTCGGGTGAACAGCTGAAGTATTAGTCACAGAATCACAGAATTACTGAGGCTGGAAAAGACCTGTGAGATCATCACGTCCAGCCTGTGACCCAACAGGACCATGTTGTACTAAGTGCTACATCCAGGCTTGCCTTGAACACCTCCAGGGACATTAACTCCACCACCTCCCTGGGCAGTGCATTCCAATGCTGACCACCCTCTCTGTGAGGAAATGCTTCCTGATACGAAAAGCCCTCCCCTGAAGTGCCCGCTGGTCCCATCACTGGTTGCCTGGGAGAAGAGCCCAACCCCCACCTGACTACACCTTCCCTTCAGGTAGTTGTAAAGAGTGATGAGGTCCCCCTGAGTCTCCTCTTCTCCAGGCTGAACAGCCCCAGCTCCCTCAGCATCTCTTCATCAGACTTTCCCTCCAGACCCTTCCCCAGCCTTGTTGCTCTCCTCTGGTCCTGCTCCAGCACCTCCAGATCCTTCTTGAAGTGCAGGGCCCAGAACTGCACCCAGTACTGGGCGTGAGGCCTCACCAGTGCCCAGTACAGGGACAGAATTGCATCCCTGCTCCTGCTGGACACACTACTCCTGATCCAGGCCAGGATGCCATTGTCCATCCATGCTGCCTTTGCGATCCCTTCGCTGCTGGCCAAACAAGCTCACAAGTAGAGCAGCAGGCACAGCACAAAGCTCTCCTCCCAGGCATCACCCAGCCACAGGAGCAGGCTGCCTGCAAGGACCCCCATGGTCCAAAGCCATCTCCAGCCACTGTCTTGACTGCACATGGGTTACCTTGCTCTGCCCCAGGACTGGGATGTAGCTTGTCCACCACAGCCGTCCCTTCTCTCTGGAGATCCAAGAGAGGTCTGTGGCAATTCAGATGAACACGATCTTAGCAGTGCCATAAGGATGAGTAATTAGTGTCTGTGTTTTTAACTAAGCAGCCCCATCTCTCCTCAGACAGCAGATGACCTGCAGACATGGCACACAGATCAGCTATCACACGGCAGACGTGGAGAAGCAGACTATCCCTGGAGCCAAGTAAAGCAGCATGATGAAGATGGGAACAGGGACAGACACTCCTTCTTTCCCACAACCCACAGCTTCTGATGCTGGCTGCATGTCCAGAAAAACATCTCAGCTTGTACAGGCTGCCCTGGTGGCAGGGACAACCTCTGAGGGTGAATGGAGAGCCACCCACCTTCTATGTAGACTTTTTAGACAGCCTGGAATGCAAAGCTAGTGGGATGAAGAGCCTCTGGCCCTGCACAGGACCTGGCTCCCCTCACCTTGCTCTGGAGGATATCCAGTTCCTCCTGCCAGCCCGAGGCACATCCAGGAGGCAAAGCTTTCCACACTCTCCACTCCAGCTCATGCATCCTCCTCTGTCTCAGGTCTGAGGGCTCAGCTCTGCTGCCCCATCACTCCTCAAACAGGCCCTGGGTTGCAGCTGGAGTGAGGGTTGTCCCCAACTGCCTGGCCGGCCATTGCCTGGTGAAGCAACTTCTTAGCAGGGCAGACACACTGGGCTGCTTTACCCTGATCGAAGACCTGTTGGCACGTGCAGAGCCCTCTGCCACCCCCTGTCCAGCCCTTTGATGATGATACGGGTGCCCGAGGCCACAGCACAGCTTTCAATAGAGCAGGTGCCCCAGCCTTGGGTCGCTGAACCTGGACCTGTCATGTTTCCTGGAAAGGAAATTGCAATAGATGGTGGTGGTTGGAAACAGCATCAGTACCTGAGGAGGTGAGTTGGGGTGACTCCCTAAGGTGCCCTTGCTGGAGATAAGGGACATGGCTACCTTGTGTGTTGCACAGCTGCCTTGGGAACAGCTGGAGACAGCTGATTCAGCACAGATGGAGTGCCATGTGGGTGCCATCACCACACAGCTCCCCTGCTCCTTTCCAGCCCACCCGCTCTCTCTCTGGACAGCGAAGAACCAAACCAGACTCTTGTTACAGAGACACAGCAATTGCACCCATTTTTCTGTTTTCAGGCTACTCTCTGAGATCCCAACCTCTGTCCCTAAGGAACAAACTTGTGGCCATCAGAGCTGCCCTGCAAGGTGCTGTGGGGCCAGGAGACCTGGAAGGATGACACATGCTGACCCAGGCCAGGGAATTGTCAGGAGAGGGTGCAAGTGCCCGGAACAGTCATTGAAGGACACAGTGAGGGTTGAACTGTTGATGGGCTCAAACATCACGTTCTCAGGATCAGCCAAGTGATGAAGAGAAAGGATGCAGGACATTCAGACCTCTGAACCCACCAAGCAAAGGACACAACTCCCTTCTTGCTCTTGAAGAAACTGCACTATTGGTGCCAACACATCAGTTGAGATAGCTTTAGTAACTGCAGGCTACCTCCTTCCACTGGCTTCATTCCCGCCCAGGAGTAACAGCGTGCCTCCCATAGCTATTGCCTTTGATGTCCTAGAGACAGTGGAGATCAGGAAAGCCCGCCCTGTCTGGTAGAAGAGCAACATGAAGAAATGGAGCAGAGGACTAGGCCTGTCTTGGTCTGACACTTCTCCCCAGGGTATGGGCACAGTACTGAGAACTGAAACGCTGTGTCCCCAGAGGCAGCGTATCACAGACGTGGGTGACACCCAGCACAGCATCCAGATCTGGGAGTCTTCCTGAAATGGAAATATTCCTCAGTGAGCTATAGAAAAAGGATTTGGAGACAAAGAAACTGCTCCATGTCACTCAGATAGCCTGTGGACCCTCCTTGTCAGCTCCCAGAAGACAAACTGACAATAAAACCCCTGTTCTTGGGACCTAAGCTCACTGAAGGACCAACCCATGGTGTTTCCTTGAACTGTTCCATCTGCTATAGGGCAATCCTCAGCTTTCCAGGGATGTAAACCCACCACAACTCAGGACTTGAATTCCCCACTCAGGAACCCACCTGCTTCTTGCATCTTTGTGTTAACCTGCAGCTCAAACTCCTGCATCCTTTCTCTTCAGGCAAGGGAGGACTCCCCTTCTGAGAGGCAATTTTTCATCAGAAATGAATATGGTGGAAGTTTCATCTTATTAGGCTTTGGACCAGTTCAGATCCCAGTTAGCCAGTGGGGTCAGAAGCATGCTTCATACAAGCCATCCCGTGAGGTGGTAACACTAATCCCCATCTGCATTCAGAGCCATTCTTGCTGGTGTAAATAATCCAGTGTTTTTCAGTCCAGAATGCCTGCCTAGCCTTGGGATGGGCTGTTTCATCTGGCTGTTCCTGGTCCATGGCCCTCTTCTTGTTGCAGGGGCCTGAACCAGTGTCCCTCATGTGACACCTGCCATTGGCCATATGCTCTCAAGTTGCACAGGACTGTGAAACCCATCCCTGCACTTCTCTCATCTTTCCATCCACATAAGGGTGGCCTTATTGCAGCCTTCCAGTATCTGAAGGAGACCTACAAGAAGGCTGGGGAGGGACTCTTGACAAGGGCTTGTAGCGATAGGACAAGGGGTGATGGCTTCAAACTGGAAGAGGGGAGATTCAGAGTAGAAATCAGGAAGAAGTTCTTCACTCTGAGAGGGGTGAGACACTGGCACAGGTTGTCCAGGGAAGTTGTGGATGCTCCATCCCTAGATGTGTTCAGGGCCAGGCTGGATGCGGCTCTGAGCAGCCTGCTCTAGTGGGAGGTGCCCCTGCCCACGGCAGGGGGGTTGGAACTGGATGAGCTTTAAGGTCCCTTCCACCCCAAACAATTCAATGATTCTATGATGATTGCCAAGACAAAGGCTTGTGATGCTTTTTTGGTCCCCAAGCAGCCACAGGGGAACATCTGACAAAACCAAGGGCTCTGGCAGTAGCTTTTACCCCTCAGCTGTCAGCTGGTAGACGAGCAGCTCTCCTGAGTGGAGCCTGCCATGACTCCCTTTGCTGCACTGCCTTCTTTCTGGGGGATGAGGACTTGGTGGTGAGCATCCTTCCCACCTCGTCTCATTGCTCTGCAACTTGATGTCCATCCCTGCCCGGTGTTCCTCTTCGACTTGCTCCTGGAGACCGCTGTGTTAATTGTTTATTAATTGAGATTTTAATACACCTTGTGATGGATTTGTAATGGCTCTTATCTGAATTTACTGAGAGCTGCAGAATACTTCGCAGAGCTCTGATACTCTCTTAATTAGCACCCAAGCAAATAAGAGCACATTAGATCTGGAGATCTTCAGGGCCTCACACTCCCCTTCTCAGAGCCACTGGAGATGTGAGCATAATTTCAAACAGTTAAGGCTTCTTGGAAGGGCACCTCCAAGGTATTTGTCATCACTTTCAAAACCCTTATTTACTCTCTGCTGTTTCCAAAAACCCCTCTGGGAAATGAATCTATTTTCCTACAGAAGCCCATCACATGGACATCCTGCCTTGCTATTTTTAGGGATGCTTGTGAAGGCAGACTGCACTTGGCTCTCTTATTTCAGGGTCTTGCTAGCCTGGAGCTGCCCACACTGGCTGTCATCAGAGGGTCCTGGAGGAGAGCCCAGCTGCACACCTTGGCTTGTTCTTTGAGAGTTCCTGCTCTGCTGACCCTGAAGCACTTGTCCTAAACAACAACAGATCCGTACTGGCAACTGCAATAACTCTGCAGAAAGCTGCAGGCCACATTCTGCTACCAGGGCTGCACAACCAGAGCTATTCACAGTGCTCTTTGGGTGTATTCTGCCTCCCCAAAGACACACCTGAAGCTGTCACAGCCCACACAGGTGTGGTGGAAATGCTGCTGAGACCATGCTGGCAGGAGCTCATAAAAGCAACAGAGCTGATGTGGCAGGAAAGGCTTTGACATGGATGGTCTAGCAACCATGGCAAAGCCCTCCAGGGATGTTGGTACACTCTCTGGTTATTCACCTGTTCTGATATCCATCTTTGCACAGTCACTCCTGCCTGCACTGTAATCACACCTGGTTTTTTGCTTTGTTGTTACCTCCATAAGTAAACTCAACCCTTCATTTTAGTCTGTGTCTGAGCTAGGACAGTCCTATCAGTCAGACTCTGCTAGCTTTGACAGCTGGGATTTCCTTCAATTCTTTGTCTGCTGCACATTCAACAGAACTGGGAGCTCCCTCCTGCCCCAGCAGCATCGTCTGGATGTAACCCTGTGAGCTCTCCCCTCTGTTGAGGCAGAGGAGCCCCCTCCAGCACCAACACCGGCTGCCATGAGCTGCTCTCCCGCTGTGAGATGTGTCACTGCTGACAGCTCCCCCGCCCAACACCCGGCAGTGGGGACACAATCCTCCTTACGTCACTCAGGAGCCAGCTCAAGTCACCGAAACATGTTCCACCCGTCACATCACATCACAGCGGTTCGGGGCAGCTTCTGCTGACAGCAAGGGAGAGCACGGGAGCTCCCAGCACTCCCAGAGCATGGGAGCTCCTGCCTGCAGGAAGCACCTAAAGACTCTCTGGACCCAGGTCCCCATGCTGTGGGCTGGCTGGATGCATCATCTGAGACAGAGCATATGCCACTGCTGCCCGGTCCCCTCCCGAGACCAGGTAATCCCAGCTTGATGCTCTGAGTGACATTTCCCAGGAAAAGAACAGCACAGTAAATGCAAAGGTTAAATTTGCATATTCCCCGGTGCTGCTCTGAAGAGCCAGACAGTGGCTCAGGAAGAACTGCTGCCAGCCTGCTGCAAGGGGAGCACAACCCCCCTGTGCCCACCAGGGCTGAGGGATCCTTTTGGGTGGCACCATGCAACTTCTCCACACTGGCCTGCAGTTCTGAGAGGGAGAAAACCAAAGGCCCACCCGAGCAGCAGAGGGGACACAGCTTTGGGCATGCATCCATAGAGCAGCCCAGGGCACCGAGGAGGAAGTTACCCTATCAGAGGAACAGCCAGGACCAGGCGCATCCTGGGAAGAAGCAATGGAGGCACTCCTGTATTAACTAGCAGGACATCTGCTTTCAGCAGCAAGCCGGGGACCACATCGCTCCAATAACGCATCCAGGGAGGCCACAGAGAGTCTCCACAAAAAGCTCCAAAGGCTACAGGCTCAGCAAATTGCTGCACATTAAATACTCTTTATAGTGTGTGCAGAAGGACTGTTACAAATTCAAATGAACAAGCTGCGAGTGAATCACCCGACAGGGAAGGGGTTGGCTTCAGCTACGCAGAAAGCCAAGCAGCAGCGAGGGAGGGCTCTCAGTGGGAGAGGGCTCAGGCTCAGCCACGAGCCACTACAACACAAGGAGAAGCTCCTCGGCAGCACACAGAGGGCCTCCCCTGAAGCGTGGGCACAGGACCACCCTGCGGCACCAGCTTCCCAGCTCAGCAGCGCCATGGAGCCCAGCATCAGCCCTCCGGTAACGCCGAGCATATCCACCATTGCTAAATGTATGTTCAGTATTCATCTTTACCTACCACTTTTGGTTGACCAAGCTTTGCTTCTGCTCCTCCAGATGTTGTGTTACGCTTTGACGAATAACCCTCCCTCTCATCTCCTCAGCACAGTCCTTAGGCATTCAAGGTGGGGCTTGACAGAGCTCTGAGCAACCTGCTCCAGCTGAGGCTGTCCCGGCTCTGAGCAGGGGGGTTGAACCAGATGACCTCTGGAGGTCCCTTCCAGCCCAGACATTTCTGTGTTTCTCTGAAGCAAGAAATAGAAGTGGCAATGCTTGAGAGAGAGCAGTCCGCAGGGGATGCACCTGCACCCAGAACTGTTGGGTGAGGAGAAAACAGCGTCCAAAGAGGGGCAGTTGGTGGCACCAGCTCCTGGTTTTCCAGGAAAGTGACTCTGGCAGGCACTGGTGATGAGCCCCCTTTGCATTCCTGCAGGCAGCAGAGCTGTCCTGTTGCCTCAGCTCTTCTCCATCCCTGTCAGAAGTGGCAGAACCTGCAGGTTGGTGTTGCTGGATGTTTTCTGGAAAACTTAAATGTGTGGCCCTTCTTGCACCTTCTGTGGCCTTTTAGCAGGACCTGGTGGGAGGCAGCTCTGGAGAACTCTCCTGCTAGCAAAACACTCTCCTCCTACGCTTTTCAGCGTGTTGCCATCTGGCTGTTGTATCAGAAGCAACAGCCAAGCTATCCTCCCTGTGCCATTTGTCACTGTGCCTCCTCCTATACACTGGCCCATCTTTTCTACCTCCCTCTGACATCAAGTAGCTCCAGCCCCTTTGAGCTCTCCTCATGTCAAACTCTCTTTGTGTCCTCAGTAATTTAGGTCTTTTTGGTGAAGGGAGTGGAAGGAACCACGATTCTCCAAGGGAGGCGGCACCATCTATTTACACACAGACCTTCCATAAACCCTCATCGAGGGTTTATCCCCCTTCACACACGCTCCCATTCGGGCTGCCAGAGCCCTGCAGCGAGATGCGCCCCAGGCTCCCTTTGAAGCCCAGGGTGAGGGTCAGGATGGGGAACACCGCTTTGCTCTTCTCAGTGTTGAGCCTCTGGCCTCATCAGTTCCAAAGCCATCTGATCATCCAGGGCTCAGCCCATGTGACAGACAGCAGTGCCAACAGCTGCCCAGATGTTTGGCAGAGCCCATCCTTAGCCAGTACTCAGCACAGACATTTGTTTAATTATTCTTGTTACGCGTCTCTGAATTTCCCATCTCTTTTGGGTGACAAACAAGCTTCAGCCCCTTCCCCTTCACAAGCTGTGTGCTCATACCATGATCATTTTCCCCCTGTCCTATGACAGCAACAAGGACGGTCCCTGGTGCAGCACTCACCATGCCCTGCTCACTTGTCTGCACACACGTGTGGCCTCTGCTCTCACAGCCCCACACGTGTGCACGTGGCACCGTGCAGCCAGGCACGTCCACGCTCTGCGATGGGAGTTTAGGTCTTACAACCACACACACAGCCTCACGATCCAGAAAGGCTTGGAGAGCCCCTGCAAGGCTGCACGAGTGTGCAACTGGCCTGAATGTTGGATCTCACCCATCACCTCATCCTTCCCAAGCGTGAGAGGTTTCGGGGAAGCGGGAAGGGGAGCTGGAGATCATGCGAGCTGCTCTGGCAGGCTGACTCCAGCCTGAGCCGAAGGTGGGTCCAGGCTCTTTCACAGGAGCTGTTGGGGTGCACTTGCAAACATTGTTCATCTCCTTTTCCTCTCTGTCGATTCTGACACTCACAACGAGGTGCAATTTTCCTTACCGCATCATTTAGCTCCCATCATGCTGAGAGATTCCTGTGCCATTATAGCCCTGGCTCCCATTATCACTTCCCACGTCTCCTGGTGCCAAGTGTCAGGCTCATTCCTTTAATTCACAGGCTCTCTCAGTTTTAGAGGGAGTAGTGAACGCCTGCTCTGCTCCAGCCCCACATGCAGGGAGAGCTCGCACATCTTTTTTATCCATCCCACACTGCACTCCCCAGAGCAGCAGGACCCAGTCTCTGCAGTGCTGCTGGCCATCAGTTTCCCCCATCTCCTCCCCCAGGGATGTTCAGCTTGCCTTCATCTCCTCTGAATACAGAGGCTGTTGTTACAGGCAGGGAGGGAGGCAGATCTAATAACTGTCACCCTCCTCTGGACTGAAGGACAAGGATATGCTGAGGAGGATTTACTAGGAAGGGCTGCGTGCCTCAGTCACTCATGGGGCGGTGGGTGGCCTCTGTGTCACAGATTAAATCATTTGCCTGACAGAAGGTCACCAGCAGAGCTGGACCTCGTGCCCTGGCCAGGCGACCCCGTGCTCTACTCACTGGCCTGCACGTTGTCTGCATTGCAGCAGACAGCAGCAGATGCTCAACTACGCCCGTCTCCCCCCAGCATACAGCAAGCAGAGCGAACCCCAGACTCGTCTCCAGGCTTTTTAGGAGTTTTGACATCAGCAGTTTGCCCCACATTGTGTCCATGCCTTATGGGGTGGCTTTATTAGAAAGAAACAGGGCACAAATGTGCACGAAAAGGTGCAAGCCATGCTCTTGTGAGCAGCAGAGGAGCCTTCATTTTAGGAGGAGAGGAGCAAGCCAAAACAAACACAGCTCAAACACTTCCAGAGGGTCCATCTCAGCTGCAGCAAGAGGAAAGAAGAGGGTGCAGGCAGAGAAATGAGTCCACAGCATGCAGAGAGCTGCGTTGGCTGGCACCCACTCGGCGTTTGCCAATAAAACAAGCTCAAAAGGCAGGCACTGAATACGTCAGAGGTTTGGGATCCCCCTCCAGAACTGAAAGGCAGAGACCGTGCTGTGCAGGGAGTCTCGGGGAGCCCAGCACAACTCATCTCAGTGCCTGCCAGTCCTGCAGCCCATCCATCACAGCGCAATCCCAAGACATTTCACATAATGCTACACAGGTGGCAAGGCTGGAGCAGGCAAAGTTTGTTCAGGGGGGATCCTCATGACAATAAAAACATGCCAGGCACACCTGGGAGAGGGGCAGGCCCATCTCTAACACCCGTGCAATGCACACGGTGCCAACACGCCACCAACTCACGCGCGCAGCCACACACGGTTCCTTCCCTGCGTGCCAGCTCCCAGCAGCAACATACCGTCTGTCACCTCTCCCGGGGGAGAGCAAATTCCTGGTCCATGTGATGGGAGAGTAACAAGTGGCTTCTCCACCCCTTTTCCTGTGCCAGCTACAGCCACAGGTACTTCGTCTCCATCAGAAGTAGCGTGTGCGCTTGCCCCAGGTCAAGCTCTCCCAAGATCCTGGTAAATCCGAGGTCCTCAGGAAATGACCAAGCAAACTGCTTAGAAAAAGACTCTGTCCCCGCAGCCCAGCTGGCCACCCAGAAGCTTTGGATTAATTGTAAGCCTAGCAAAACACTAGGAAAGCCAAAAATAAATACAGCGAAAGAAGAGCATTTCCCACTGGAAAGCCATGGCCAAGTCAAGTCAGTCTCTTTTGGGCTGGTTCCCAGGAGGCAGCTCAGATTCATTTATTGTGCCACTCATATAAATGTCTCTCTTTGGCTGTGCTGCTCCCTCGGTGCTCCCTTCCAACCTGGGAGAAAAAGGGCCCATTATTCAGACTCAACGACACTTGTCAAGCAGGAAAGCGAAGCCCGGGCAGGCGCCGGCAGCAACCCCAGCCCCACAGAGAGCCTCTTCCCAGGGCTCAGGATCACCCTCCGCTGCACACAGGAGAGGATGCAGCCTCAGGAAAACCGGAATAGCTCTCGCTGACTTGGAGACGCTGTTTCCATAACCACCACCTGGTTTCTAGACACCATATTTCCCTCGGAGCACAGCCAATGCCCCAGCAGCAAAAACTGTGTCCTAATAGAATCTAGCTCTTTCTAAGAAGACCGGGAGAAATGGCTCATCCGTCTTGTGGGTAACATCACACTCAAAGTTGTTACCTCTTCC
Source organism: Chloroceryle aenea (assembly GCA_013399075.1). Lineage (NCBI taxonomy): Eukaryota > Metazoa > Chordata > Aves > Coraciiformes > Cerylidae > Chloroceryle > Chloroceryle aenea. Next base: position 97,376 of record VWZY01001097.1, on the reverse strand, counting down.
AGCCTTAGGTTCAAGCCTCAGGCCCTCGTCCAGGCTCTGCCTCCCAGCCCCAGCTGAAGTCACACTTCCCTGCACGATGTCAGCAGCTAAGGCTGAAAGAGGACATGTCAAAGCCTGCAAGAGCTGACACCCCCATAACGCCCAGACAGGCTCTGCTGGAAGAATCCCTTTGCTGTCTCACCCAGCGTGTCTAAAATTCATTTTGTGGACTGAAATTGAAGCAGCCAAGCGAGGGGAGGGATTCAGCAGCTGTTGGGTCTCCACAGAGGAATGCGAATGTGTTGGGAGCAGTGGCTGGGGTGGAGCAATGCGGGCCACCAGCCCAGCCAGGGCAGCTCCCAGGGGGTACTTCCCTAACTGCCCTGCACCCCAGCCTGGCTGGGGGCATGGGTGAGGAACATCCCACACCACAGGCAGGGAAAGGCATCACCAGCACGCTGCCTTCTCCCATCACAATCCCACACTGCTCACGCACTGCTGTTGGTCTCTGGGAAGTGCTGGGCTGCTCAACAAACCTTCACATGCTCCATGGAGACACCAGGGCAAGGTCTGCAGAGGGGCATGTTAGACAGAGGAGCAGGCTCAGAGAAAAAAGGCAAGGCAGCTGCATGACACCAGAAGTCAGGCAATGCCCTCCTGCAGATCCCAGCCCCTGCAGCAGGTGACCAGACCAGAAGCAGAGTCAGCAAGGCAACGCCTGCCTGCAGGCAGCTGGCACCTGAACAGCCAATGGGCTCATCTCTGATGTCCAGCCCAGGGACATCCCTGCCCTCAGTTCTGGTGACAGCAGATCTCAGCCTGTTCCCAACGCTGATCCTTCCTCCTGCCTCATGTCTGGCAGCAGCTGCTGTCCCAGCCCATGGGTGGTGGAGGACGGAGAGCAGGTCCAACAGGCCCTCTCCACATCCAGCTTCTTCATGGCAGAGCAGTGTCCCACCATCCACCACTATGAGTGTCGTTAATGCTGCTGCTCAGCACTGTGAGCTGCTGTAGTTGCCATTATTAACTCCCCCTCCCTTCAGGATATATTAGCTGCAAATTCAGAAAAGAGGGAAGGACAAATAAATCAGCTGCTGCTGAAGAACCAACATCTGCACTTCAGTGTGTGCAGGACGCAGCCCCAGTGTGCCCAGCACCACTCTCCCTCCCACCAGTGCCTCCCTTCTGCTGGCTCCCAGCCACCTCACCGCATCCCCCCACCCTCCAGCCCTGCTCGCTGAAGTAGACCCTTGTTGGCAAAGGTGGAGAGACTTGGCTGCTCCAAACTGACACCACTTCTGCCCAAACCAAGCCACATGTTGACTGCACAGGCACCCAGGAACAGAAACAAATGCCCTGAATGAAGCTGACACAATACACCTGGAAGTCACTAAGAGGCTGGTGTGTATGGCTGCATCTCTCCAGGCAGCCACACCACTCTGAGGAAAGGTAGGAATTCAAACCATGTTTGTCAAGCAGAGGCAAACCTCAGCTAATTTCATTTTCACCCGAGTTAAAGCCAATCTAGATGATGGCGAGTGGGGACAGAATTAAACAAACCTGTGATACGAGTGCCTGCCTGGACTCACTTCTGTTTAACATCCTTATCAGTGATCTTGATGAGGAGATTTAGAGCACCCTCACTAAGTCTGCAGATGACACCAAGTTGGCTGGGAGTGTTGATCTGCTCAAGGCTCTAGAGAGGGACTTGGACAGACTGTATCAATGGACTGAGCTCAGCTGGATGAACTTCCATGAGGCCAAGTGCTGGGTCCTGCACTTGGGCCACAATAACCTCCTGTAACACTGCAGGCTGGCAGAAGAGTGGCTGGAAAGCTGGCACTGGTCTCTTCTCACAAGTGAGAATTAGTGACAGAAGAAGAGGGAATGGCCTCAAGATGCACCAGGAGACATTTAAACTGGACATTAGGAAAAATTTTTTTTTACTGAAAGGGTTGTCAGGCATTGAAACAGGCTGCCCAGGGAAATGGTTGAGTCACCATCCCTGGATGCGTTTAAAAGACAGACAGATGTCGTGCTTTGGGACATGGCTTAGTGGTGGACTTGGTAGAGTAGGATTAATGCTTGGACTCGATGATCTTAAAGGACTTTACCAATCTTGATGATTCTAAGATTCTATAACTTGAAGCAACCGGCCTTCGTGTTGGCCAAGGTTCCCACCTTGGTCCCAGCCCTGCCGTTCACAGAAGAGCCAGAGGAACCCATCCCACCTGCCATAATGAACGAAAGTTGCCAAATCTCTTTCAGCCCTGGGACACTGAAGACCTTCCGCCTGCCCCCAGGGTGGTCATTTCCAAAGCACCTCCTGCCTGGGTGCCCTCCACAGCTTGCCAGACTGGGCGTGCAGATGTTCAGGGCTGCAGCTCCTTGCAAACCCAAGGGCAGCAGCAAGAAACGCCACGCTCCTGGAGACCCAGAGCAAACCCCTGCGCTTACACTCGGTGCTGTTACACCTGACAGCAAAGGTGGCCTGAACAAAGAGGAGGGGAACGCTGACACTGATGTGAAGGCTGCTGGCTCTTGTGAAAAGGCTGCTGACCTGTGCAGGGGGACAGACTGCCTGGCAATAAAACCACTTTACCCAAGACGAGAAGCTTCANAGGTGGCCTGAACAAAGAGGAGGGGAACGCTGACACTGATGTGAAGGCTGCTGGCTCTTGTGAAAAGGCTGCTGACCTGTGCAGGGGGACAGACTGCCTGGCAATAAAACCACTTTACCCGAGACAAGAAGCTTCAAAGTGCCCTCCAGACCAGGACACGGATGATCTTGTGCAGCACGAAGCAAGGCGGTGAGCAGTAAATAGAAGCCTGCATCGCATTACCCACCTGACAGAACGGGTGGCTGTCAAATTGTGTGGATGCTGTGAATGAGGAGCGTGTTCCCAGCGCACAGGCTCGTGCCTTTTCTCTGAAGGGAAAGGGACAGACAGCCCTCTAGTGTAAAGCCACGGCTAACTGTGTTTGCATGGGCACGGGAAGCATTAATCACAGACAGATCCATTCTGGACACCCATGCTCAGGAAGGGACATGTGCACGGGGAGAGGGTTTTCCTCCCCAGCTGCTCGTGCTGCAATTTCCCACCGTCCCTCAAAACACGCTGATGCCACGGAGATGTACAAGTCCTAAAGGTCCCAGTGGCTTTCAGGTGATTGTTCTTCTGTGTAGAGACAAATACAACCTTAACAAACTCAGTATTTGTTCTCGGGATTTCAAAGGATGCCTTTTGTCAGAGGGGGGTACGTAGCCTTTACAGCCTGACACCAGCACTCACAAAAGGCTTCTGAAATCCTGACATGCCCGGCAGGTGATGGCAGGTCTCTGATGTAACCCCCTGTGGTGTGTGAAAGCAGGAAAAACTGAATTTGGGGCCTCCAAAGGTTTTCTTTCTTGCCTCTCCCTCCTCCCTTCTGCTTAAGAGTCAGACCGAGTTCGCATCTCCTCCCCGCGTACATTGCTGCGTTATGCACGCAGGGTATCCTATGTGGCTCTGACCATCACTCACAGCCTTAAGAAAGACGCACAATTAAAATCAATATTTAAAGTCATCAAACAAGCACACACAAATTTTAACAGCCACACAATTCACTCTGACATAATGACGCAGGGTGCAGAGCCGAGAGCCACGCTGGAGTGCCGAGAGCATAGTTCTGCCCACAGTCTTCAAAATTTAATGAAAACACACCAGTTTTAAACACTTTCCCAAATCCAGCTCACAAAATCTGTCACTTTGATGTGAATGGTCCCAGTCTTAGACTAATCAGTCACTTTTACTTTCTCTTTAGTAGCTAAAGACGCAAATGAACTCCCAGTAAACTGCAGAGCTTCAGGAGAAGAATTTAGCAGCCAGATGGTTCTTGCAAAAGATTTGTTCTTAACACAAAAAAAAAAAAGAAAAAAAAAAGTTAACCCATTTCCCCAATGAGCAGACACATCAGTAAGCAATTCTGAACTATTATTTCAGAGCATCACTTCTAGCAGAGAAGCACCCCTTGTTCCTAGACCATCATGTAAATTGTAATTATCCCTAATAACTGATCAATTAGTCCAAGTCCATGCAAGGCACTATAATTATCCTGTGCACTCAGGGAAGAAAAGAAAGCATCAAATTTGAATGCAAACACTTCATTGTTTCCAGCGGAAGGTGCAACATGGAGAGATAAAAGGAAGCACAACTGTTAAAAAGGCAGCAAGATTCTGAGAGCCATCCGAGAGACAGTGCCAATCTCCCACGAGATGGAGCAAACCCTGACAGGCTGGAAACTCCCATCCAGGGAGTGAACCCCACTCTACTAGTGTATTTGCATTTGCTTTCTCTGGGCCTTTTTTTTCACATCCGTGTGGAATTGTAAGTGTGCATAGGGACCAAAGCATAGTTGACAATCAAGACTCCTCAGTCCTTCATGGAGACCTCCTTAGGTGAAGCACAGAAAAGCAAGACAAGAAAGTTTTTCCTGAGTCAACTCCAGGAAGTAAACAGCAGAACAAGAACCATTTGGCAAAAGGACTTTGATGACCTAAGAATGTTGATGGTGGAAGAAAGAATGCAACCTATGTCAAGGCTTAGCTTCTCTTTATCTGTCTGGACTGGAACTTAGGGAGCAGTATGGGGAACAACCATTCAGCAGGGTGACTTGGAGAAGCCAAGTGCAGGATGGAAACCTTGGACTTCTACAGATATTTCTGACCCACTGCTAAGTAATACTTCAGTCCAGTAGAGAAACTCATTCACATGTAGGCAGACATCTGTTTACCTAAATGTCCAAAGCTTTATACATAAGTGAAAGAGGAACAATATTCAGAATTCCTCACTTGGCAGAAGAAGAGCATAAAGTTCTACATCCGGAGAAGAATAACGCCGTGCATCAATACCAGCCTGCACTGTGAGCAGCAGTCTGCTGTAATCAGCCTGGGAGTGTGGACAGCAGAATGGAAGTGATTGTCCCTCTCTGCTCAGGACTGGAGAGGCTGCACCTCAAACACAGTGTCCAGTTGTAGTTCCCTGGGTCCAAAATGGAAACAGGGAAAACAAAAAGGTCAGGGGGAGGGTGCGCTAGGTGGTCAGGAGACTACAGCATTTGTCCTACAAGGTCGGGTAGAGAGGGAGTTAGGATGGTTGTGTCTGGCAAAGAGGAGGTGAAGGGGCAATCTAATTGCAGCCTACAGCTACTCAAAGGCAGTTAGAAGGATGACGGAGCCAAATGCACCTTTGTGAGGCCAGATGACACAGCAAGGAGCCATGGCCAAGAACTGCAGTTTGGGACGTTCAGTTCAGAAATCAGGAAAATAATTTTTCAGCAGCTTCAGTTCTGGGAGAGGCCAGCAAGTCTCCATCACTGGAGATTTCCAAAGCTTGGCTAGGAAATGACCGAGCAGACCTGATCTGACATTAGCAACAGCCTGCTCAGGGTAAGAGTCTGGACCCTCCAGAGGGTCCTTCCCACCAGCACCTCCAGGATTCTGAGATTTGGCCATGCTAAACCATGTCCCCAGAAAGGGCCTGCACAGTGTCCAAGAAAGGCTTCCACCACAAGGTCTATTTGAGGACTAAAGAGTTTCTGGGAAACTCCGCTTTAACTCATACTGATGTGGGATACCTTCCTGGGAGAGCTGGAACCAGCATAGAGAAAACAAGTCCAAGGGCTTCATCAATGAATGCATTCAAAAAAGTAAACACACAGGTGCAAGACAGAAACGTCTGGAAGCATCTGCTGCCCATCCTGAGTGTCCCTGACAGGGACCCTCACTGTGACCCCCTCTCTAAGGTCCTCCTTGGTATCTTCTTCTACATCTGCTCCTGAACTCACAGGAACAACCACTAGTGCCCAGGCACTATGTGCACCATCACTCCTGCTCCACCACTGCCATGCCTAGCGACAGACAAGAGGTACCCAGACGATGCCAGAGAGACATGGGCCACATGTGTTCCTGAGCCAGGCTAGCTGACAAAAAACCTGAGCAGCCTTGGCCAGACAGGCTAAGAAGTCTGAGCTATGGAGGAAGAGAGGATGTCTCCATCCTTGGAGGTGACATCCATCCTTGACAGGACAAGCCCCTGAGCAACCTGATCGAGCTTTGAAACGAACTGGTCTTTGAGCAGGAGGTTGAAACCTCCAGATATCTCTTCCAAACTACTCTATGATTTTGAGAAGGCAAATATTCTGTAACCCCTGCCTTGCCTGACCCCTGCAAAAGAGGATGCCTCAAAGTGCTGAGCTGACAAGAAACTCTACTAAAAATCATAGCACTGGACTACTTTCTTGCTTCCAACTTCCTCAGTGCCTTGCACATGCTTGTGTAATGCTGCTTCTTTTTTTTGTTGTTTCTTTGTTTGGGTTTTTTTGACAACCAGGAAGGCTACAAAACAAAACTCAAGTACTTTTCTAATCCCCTGTTTCCAGGAGCTGAGTCTTGACGGGGACAATAAATGCTGTAAAATCTGCAGGTGCTATTGATCGTCTGCAAGCTACAATGCAAAGGTTGTGAGGAAGACAGGTCAAACCAGAGAAACAAACCTGCTGCTGTTGAGGCAGCAACACCCCTGAGGAGAATATCATCGGTCTTGTCACCTAACACTGTGTCACTGCTAAAGAAGTGATGGGCAATTGCACAGACCTCACGTTTTAGCTCTGGACCGACCTTTAAGCATATTCTGTGTCCCTTGGGAGATAACTCAGCATCACTCTCCCAGCATTTGAGCTGGAAAAGCTGAAAACTAAATCACAGAAAGACTCATTGACCTCATCAAGGATACAAAGAAGTCAGAAGCAGGGACAAGACCAGACTCCAGAAGCTCTGACTTTTAGGACCTCTCTAAAAGCAAAGTAAATATGGACAGAGTCTGGGCCAGACCACATGCAGGTGTGTTCTGCCGTACATACCGGCAGGGCCTTTCCACACGTGCTGCACACACACCGTAGGCAGTATCTGAGTCACTTTGACATCGCTCTGCTCTGGGTCTGCATATCATCACCAGATGCCACCGTCACGGATAGTCAGCCACCCAAAACACACCCTGCGCCATAGTGAGACACCAGTGCGAGCCATAACAGGGCACTCACCGCCAAACTGGGGTGAGTTTGCACGTTTTAGCAATCTCTGTGCGAACTGCTTTGGTGTCTCTGTGCAAAGGTGGAAGGATCCACCCTTTGCTGCTTTTAGCTGATTTTGGCTTTTCAGTACAATTGTTTCCTTCCCCATCAGCCTCCGGAAACCTTCAAGAGTTGCAACCACAAGCATGAAAGGGGAGGTGACGCTGGGCTTAGTAGATCACAGGCTTCCCCCCTCCCTTCCACACCTCTGTGTGCATCTGTGATGGCGAAGCCCTGAAGCTCTGTTACTCACAAATCCCAGACGGATCCATATGGCTCTAGGACACAGCACAAAGCTTTCCACATGGGCAGGAAGGAGAAGCTCTAGTGCAATTCTCAGCCCTTGTAGGCACCATACTGTGATGCTGCCTCTTGCGACACCTCTTTGCAGTGGTACAAGATACTCCTATTCCACTGTGTGCGTGCCTCCTGTATATAAACAACAGAAAAAACCAACAACAAACAAAACCCACCTCTTTTGGAACATCAAAAGAGGAGCTTGGCACTCAGAGATATGTCTTAATGAAGGTGACAGCAGCAGAAAGCACTGCAAATCCAAGGGGAAGAGAATGCACTCCTAATTAGACCAGCTCCTTTCTTCTCCTTTCGGTTCCGCCTCCGGCTGGATGTGCAGGGTGAATCCTGCACTGGGATGCAGCTCCGGCCTCTCCACAAGATGCACCCTGCAGCACGGTGTTGCTGAGCTGCCAGAGCAACGGGCACAGCAGCCCCATGCAGGCTCAGAGTGGAGATTAGAGCTCAGCCCTTAGCAATCTTCCTTGCCCTGCTCCGTGATGAGGCTCTGGATCAACTGATTTAGGTGTGTTTTCATTGTGGGTATGGTTGGAGCTGTCAGTGCTCTAGGAGGTCCTTTCTGACCATAAATATTCTGTGATTCTCCCTCTCCCTCAAGGCTCAGGAGGCTGAGAAGGGAAGGGACACACTGCACTTCCCAGGGTAGGCAGCAGCTCTCCACAGCCAGCGTCACCGTGCACACAGGGTGCTCAGCAGCGTGCCTGAGAGCTGGCTTCTGGAGCATCCTTTCCCTTCCCTGCCCCCATCTCACAGTCTCCCTCGCTGCTTCTGAGCTGAAGAAGGTGTAAAATTCTCAGAGGTGCTGCTGGATTGTGCAGATTTTGCTTATTCCTTTGAAAGGCTTAATCACCAAAGTCCTTGTTGGTGTCAGAAGATTACACAGGCACAAGGCCTTCATGAAGCCTAAGAAGGAAAAAGAGCTGCTTGAGCATGTCCAGGGAAGGCCACGAAGATGATTAAGGGGCTGGAGCACCTCCCCTATGAGGACAAGCTCAGACAGCTGTGGTTGTTCAGCCTGGAGAAGAGAAGGCTCCAGGGAAACCTTACTGCAGCCTTTTAGTACTTAAAGGAGAGCCACAGGAAAGCTGGGGACGGACCCTTTATCAGGGTCTGTAGTGTAGGACAAGGGGCAATGGTGTCAAACTGAAAGAATGGAAATTTAGATTAGATGCAAGGAAGAAGTTCTTCACCATGAGAGTGGTGAGACACTGCTAACAGGTTGCCCGGGGAAGTTGTGGATGCTCCATCACCAAAGGTGTTCAAGGCCAGATTCGATGGGGATTGGAAAACCTGGTCTAGTGGTAGGGGTCCCTGCCCATGGCAGGAGTCTTGGGGCAAAATGATCCTTAACGTCCCTTCCAGCCCAAATCACTCTATGATTCTATAATTACTAGCACACTGATTGTCCAGACATTTGTGGGGATGTGAGTTGTGCACCCCCACATCCCCTGCCAGCTTCCAACTCCATAATGATCCACCAGGCCAAGAGTGCAGATAGACAATCCTGTCCTCTTTCCAACCCTCTGAGCAGGGCAGGCAGCAGACAAAAGCAGAAGAAAGCATCTCAGTTGGGTAGTAAACTGTCCCCGTCCTCCCCTTGCTCCTTCCCACCACCACCTCTTTTGCTCTCATGATGTGCACAGGCTCCACTTGAGCAAAGCCCAGAGCATCCGAACACAGCATGGAGGTAATTAATGAAAGACCTGGCTTGTTAAGACAGGACTGCCATGCTCCCCATGCTGGTGGTGAGCAGCACAGGCACGTGCTGCCCACAAGCCACATCAGCGGAGAGAGCAGCAAGCAGCTTTCTCGACACTTCTAATTAACTTATTTTCTGGACCATCTTTCTCTAGGACTCTTAGTGGGGAAAACATTGCAGAACCAGCAGGGACACGATGATACCCGCAATGGTACAACGCCCGGGCACGGAGCAATGCAACGGCACCTCCACCTTTGTGCCAGATATTCCTCTTTAGAAAACCTCTCAAAACAACATCCTTTGGTGGTCCCACAGAATATAGGTCTGAGGTATGTGCTGCCTGGTGGGGAAGGGAGGATCAAGCCCAGGAAATGCTGCAGCCCCTTGATACAAAATGAACATTATATAGAAAGGAAATCTAAAGTAATGCAATAATGAATGGTGCTTTCTCTCAAGAAAAACAAAGAGCTGCTCTCACATTAGTGAATAAATAGTCCCTGAGGTGGGTGTAGGTTCTCATATTAAAGGGGTTTGGTTTGGGTTTGGGTTTTTTTGTTTTTG
>VWZY01001097.1:73071-85009 GCA_013399075.1 Chloroceryle aenea | reverse complement strand
GTTTTTGTCCCTTGCTATTGTCCCCTGGAGCCGGGCTGCTCTCCGGCGAGGCGGCACCTGAAGCCGCAGAGCCCTCGGGCTGGAGACGAGGTCAGATTTTGCTTCTGCTGGTGCAGAGCTGCTGCATTGCCCGGAGGAAGCCCCTGGTAAAGACAGGCCCTTGGATCGGGTCCGTGAGGGAGCGCTCTTNCCTTGGATCGGGTCCGGAAGGGAGAGCTCTTCCTCCCCTCTTTCATGTCTGAGCCCTCTCGCCACATCCCGCCCCTGCTCTTTTGGGTTCACTCTCCCGTGCACAGGAAGGACAACGGCTTACCTCAGTGTACCCAAAAAGCACGAGGTGTGCACTGGTGGTGGATGAGGCAGGGTGAAGCTCGCTTTCCCATCCTCCTCAGCCCTCCCCTGGGCTTCCCTCCTTCCCTGTCCTGGAACGGACAAGTGCTTACTGCATAGGCGGCTCCCATCTGCAGTTGTCCTGGGAAGCAGAAAGAAGGATTTTTATTAAGCGAACTCATTTGTTTGGTGGGGAAAGGAGGAGGGAAGGATGGTACTGGAGAAAGCCAAACGTCGTGACATGGTGGGTCTGTCCCTGCTAGGGACAGGTTAAAAACTGCTGCCAGACACATGTATACATCTGTATCCGTGCACACACAGGTGTGTGCATGATATTAAATATTCATTCCTCTCGTAGGGCTTTTCACCCTGATATTGACCACCTCTAGATCAGCTTGCACTCAGGGCTTGTGTCATAATCACCTCTTGAAGGCCTACCCCGTTTGCATCGTTCTGCGTAGGCATTGTTCCAAGATGAGCCAGGTAACTCTTTCTCCAGCTGACAATAACTCATCTCCTCTCACTTTACCCAAAGATCTGTGGGGTTCTTCATGCTGACACTACAGTCATCTATGGAAAAGAGAAATTCAACCAAAGGAAGGCCCAACTGGACAGCTGTCCAAAGGTACCAGGGAGAGATGGCTTCCAGAGGTCTTCTAGATATCTTTTGCTGACATTTTATTGGTCATCTGTGTTATCAAAGTGTAAGAGCAGAGCGGGGGCAATGCTGCAGTTAGGATATATGGGTAAGTTCACAGAAGCATCCTGCTGGAGCAGGGCTGAGATGCAGAGCTCCCAGGACCAGAGCAGGAGGGCTGCAGCTGGCAGAGCTCTGGAATGGGACCCAAGCTGGGATATGGGGTAAGAGCAGGACCTGTCTTACCTGCAGGCTTTCAACACAGCTGATCTCCTTCGGGTTCTTGGGCCAGTCTGTGGCGGGCGTGCTCTGAAGGGATGTCTGGGAGTGTCAGGGATAAGGGAAAGGTGAGGTCTGGGAAGAGGTGAGGAGCATTCTCATGCAATGTGCTGGCAGCACACGTTGTTGCTGATTTGTGGACATCTTCTGGGGAGGGAGAGTGATGCTAACTTGCCCTTCTCTTTCTGCAGTGACAGTCCAGGTACCACAGGTTAGGAATATGCTGCTCCTCACTTTTAAAAACGCCTTCAAGCACTCATGTTTAAATACTGCCCTCTGACTTCGCCATCCCAAGCGGTACATCAGGAGAGCGAGGTCAGCTACCTGCAAAGCATCAAGATCACTGCAGCTAAAAGGACCCTGGAGCTGGAATTGTCAGGGAGAGGGCTGGAAGATGAACATGAGCAACGAAGGAGTTAACTGAAGCTATAGTCACAAGGCCAAAAATTACAGGTTCTACCAGGAAGGCAGCCGACTGCGTGTGGCTGTTTGGCTGACATTTCTGAAAGGTTAATCTTGCAATGGAGAAAGCACATCTGTAGAGGGCTGCGACTGGCTTTTCTTGCAGATTCCTGCACTGCTTTGGGCTGGTTTGAGACCCAACACTTTGTTACACACAGGTAACCGTGAAGTAACATGTTGGCTGTGACCTTGGCATGCAAAGTGGCGCTCCATAGTATGACAGGTGTCCTGGCACCAGCTTGCTTTCCAAGCCCCTGTTATGAGGTGCAGGAGACTGACTCTCCCCTCGTGCCTGCGTGCGGACATTGGTACTTTCTGTTTTTCAGCATGTCTAAGCGTTTTCTAGCAAGGACTGGGTGAAGGAGAAGGAGTCTCCTAGTAGGAGTTCTCCTGGGGGATCTGAGATAGCTTGCAATTACAGCGTGAGTAATTCTGTGCAGCTCGTTTGCAGCTTGGAAAGGAGCCAACATTCTCGGAGATCAAGAGACACCTTGCTTTGACTGGATAATTACATGTTCGTCTTTATCTAATGCTTGATCACACTTAGATCAATTCTCTTCCTTTGGATTATGAGTCTTGTTTGCAAAGTGTCAACCGTCGCTTGCTCTCTTTAACCCTTGTTTCTGAGCAGAGTGGCTCTGATGTGTTTGGGGCACATCTCTGGGTCTGAGGATGCTGAGGAGAAGGTGGAGAAAGGTGGAGAAAAAGAGGGCACATAAATGGGAAACCTTTGAACTTTGCCATGCTCACACTCACCTAGGTTGGGGTTTTTTTAATAGGACCTAATGGAGTTGAATTGTTTATGAAATAAAGTGTAGCTTCTCTCTTGTGCTAATCCAGTAGAGGCTTTTTACCTTTCTTCTCCATTGCCTTGTGGTTGCACCTGTCCCGTGTCTGATGTGGGTGTGAGCATCTGAAAACATCCACTGGAGAAACAAGGAGGCAGAAAAAGTGCACTAAAAGACCAGTTTGTTTGCTGTTGTGCGTAGGCCAAGTTCTGGAACTGCCTGTGCTTGCAGGAGACAGGAGCAGACACGAGCATATGGTGCATAATGCAGCATGGGCAATCAGCAGGTCAGAGAATGCTCCTTTCTCCACTAGATAAGGATCCCTTTGCACTCCTGGACAGGTCATCCTTCTTGAGATCCAGGAAGACCTTGTCTTGAAGGAGTTTCCACCTGCTCTGAGGACAGACGTAGGCAGACAATGGGTCAGACTCACGAATACAGTTTTGAAAGGCCTCCCGAGACCCACCAACACTGGGACTATTGACATAACTTATGTATTATGCCATCTACCTGCTGTCTTATATGAAAGCCACATAGATTATGGCTCTCTTCTGGACCCTTTCAGCTGAAACATATACCCTGAAGACTGGCCAGGCATGGAGGCACAGGGAAGCAGACCAGAGTACCGTGAAAGCAATATTGGATCATCCTACCTGCACACCAGATATATATATATCAACAGGCCCAGCTTACACGTCAGCTCTGATTTCTTTTCTGCAGTAGGATACCCCACTGAGCAATGTGTCCTGTGTACCAGAAGACCTCATGAGCAAGCAGCACACAGCAGGGAGAGCTTGGCATCCAGAAGATTGAGGCAGGGCTGGCCACTCCTAGACCCCTTTGTAGTGAGAGGTGTCATGCCAAAGACAGGCTGATTGAGTCCTGGGCCTGGTGTGATTTTGCCTGGCTCAAACCATCCACCCTCGCTGTGGTGGGCACAACACTCCACCTCTGTTAACTCCCTCAGCTCATTACCCTGTCGTGTTAGTTCGGGAAAAGGCACTGAGTAGATACACAGTTGTGTGGTTCTTATGTGCTGTTTTCTCCCTGTTGCCGTGAAAAACTGCACCAATGCCTTGCAGAGCCCAGGTGGGCAAGGCAGAGTGAGAAAAGCTTCCTCTCTGCCAATGCATCCACCCCCTGCACAGCCAGCAATTCCCCACAGATGCCACCTCTCCCAGGAAGGTGAATTATGAGCCTTATAGCTCCTGCTTCGTGATTTCTCTCAGATTTCAGTCCTCTTCTGCCTGAGCAATAGGGTCAGCTTGGACGAGTTGTTCCTGTAAATCATCTCAGCACTCGCTTCAGCCTGACACATCAATCCCCTCCCGTCACACAGTAAAAGGTTCCCAGTCAGTCCTGGCGGTGCTGCCGAGATCAGGATGTGCCAAGAATCCTTCAGAGCATCATAAGGCCATGCAGGAAGGGTCACAAATTTATTCAGGCATCTCTTGCAGAAAGCTGCTCTGTTTCAAGCCTTAGGAGGACTTAGCTGGATGAGAGCTTGCACATGGCTGGGAGCTGCCCCGAGACTGCTCTGCACTGACTGTGAGGCAGCTGGGAACAGTCAAAGATGTTTGAATGGACTTTGAAGAAGTAGAAACACAAAGCCCTATGAGGTTTCTTCAGTGACTTCCTGGACAGATTCTTGATTCAAAGGATGGTCTTCCATGGTGGATCTGGACACTTGTAGCTGCTGCTGAGAAGGGATCTGCATCCTGATTGTCTGGCCTTATTAGCAGCTCTAGGAGCAGATTGGTCAGCTGGATTTCTGGGAAGGATGGGTTTCTTTTCTTCCAAATGATAGGTTGGATAGGATTCATGACTGCATGGACCATAGGAGACTCTCATTAGCATGTGCAAAAGGAGACGAGTGGGTAGAAGGGCAGCAAAAGTCCAAACACGAACCAAGGGTAAAACCTTCTTCTCCATGGGGCTGAACCAGGGGAGCCCTATGTACTCCATGTATGTTGACCGCAGAGTAAATGGAGGGCTGGGCTGAACTGGCATCTCACAGGCCTACCCAGTGACCCGGTCTAGAGGAGCTCCACAGACTCCTGTTTGCACTGCTGCTCTCTGGAAGCTCTCATCCAGAGCCGAGTGAATGCCAAACCTCCAGGTGAACAAAGCATCCAAAACAAGCCCCTTCAGGAAGACCAGATCCTGCACATGGTCTGTGGCTATTCCTGGAGCACCAGGACATGTGCTGGACACAGTGCACAAGAGCAGCTGAAGAATGACTGCTTGATCACGGCCACACCAGTACATTTCAATCGGGGTCACCTTCCAGGTCCTGTGTCTGCTCACAGTTCTGCATTTCAGGAGCTCTGTTGTTCCCAGATACAGTGCACTTTTGGTGTGGGCTGCAGCTCATATGTTCTTTAAGCGTTTGGTTTTCCTCCTAGCCAAGTGTCTCCACTGTGATGGTGCCAGTCCTGGATGGGCGTTGCTTCATATTGTTTCTCTGCTTTGAGTTACTGAGATGGGGTTTCTCCTGCTTGGTTTGTTGGTTGTTTGTTTTCCAGTTTAAGATGAGGATGGGTTACTCTTTCTTTTCTCTTTTCTCTTTTTTCTTTCTTTTCTTTTCTTTTCTCCTCTTTTCTTTTCTCCTCTTTTCTTTTCTTTTCTTTTCTTTTCTTTTCAGCTGACTCCTACTCTCTTAATATTGATGGATGTCCTAGCAGGGGCAGTTGTAGGGACACGCAGAAGGGCTACTGGAGAGCGCTGTCAGAAAATGAACATCTAATTCGTGACTAGGAGCATCTGCCCTTACAGCCTGATTCTAAACGTCACATATATTTCATGGAAGAATGAGAGCATGGCAGTACCACATGACCAATCAAAACAGCTCTGATTTCAGATCTGCAGTACTCCCAACAGAGTTAGCAAATGAGTTGCAGACCAGGAACTATCTGCAAATAGTTTCCAATAATGAATTGAGGTGCGAAAGCTGCAATCTGCTCCTAGACAATCTGTAAACAGAGGGAAGGAAAATTCACCAAAATAAATTATTCATTTCAGATTACTTTCCTAGCTCATGTCTCAACTTGAAATCCTCCAGGGCCTGCAGAGATTTCCAAGGATGCTCCTATACCTTAGGCAGTGCAGTGCTGGAGGCAGACACAATGATGGTGAGGCAGATAAGGGTGTCCTGTCACCACCTCTCCAGGACTTACTGCTCTCAACTGTGGTGGATGTGCTACCAGCATGAACCAGCTCCATGGGTTGCCCAGAGACAGGGAAGGTAGCAATATTCCAGGCCAAAAATTGTGTTTGTGCCTCCTCTCCCTGCTGACATCACCAGAGAGAGAAGAAGGAAGGGGAAACACCCTGGAGCAGGAACCAAAGAAGAGATGGGATGGGGAATAGCCAGAAAAGGAGAGCACACAGCTGAGGGCTAGAGGAGTAGGGCAGGATGGAGGCAAAGTATAACTGCAAGCTGGACCAAACCATGTGGGACATGCAGATGTGCCCCATCATGGCATGGCATTCCTAAATAAGGGCATGTGTGCTGGGTGCTGGAGCCCACTTGTATGATAATTAGGAACTGCACCCAGCCATCCTTTGGAAATCTTCCAGACAGCCTTAGGAGAACAAATTGGCCTTTAGGAAGTCTGAGTTCCCTGAGAGTAGCTCAAGGTTTCCCCAGGGCACATCTGACCAGGCAAACACCACTAACCTCAGGCAGACTGTTCAGGCGATGGGGGGCTATGAACAGGCTGCATTTGGATGATGTGAGGGATTCAGTGTCCCATGCCTATTCCCTCTTTCTGATGAGCTTAGGACTTGGCATGGCTTGATGCATGAGAAACTGGCTAAAGAGCAGAAAAACTGTACATGGTAAAGAGAAACATATGGAGCTGGAGGAAGGTGCAAGAGAAGAAGCTGGGATATGGCAGTGATTATTTTTTCAGTTATCTGCAAAGATTGCTCCTTCTGAAGTGGCTTGAGCTGTTTGTGTGTCCTCTTATGCAGGATCTTCATCTGGGACTGACCAGGTTTAGGTAGTTTTGTCATTTGATCATTGCTGTTCCATGGATCTCCAAGTGCCACAGTCTGGATCTTTTGTTTTCCAAAAGCTGTAGTGCAGCCATAAGCCTTTAAAACCCAACATGCATAACAGCAGGCTGGACTGGAGTGCATTAAGGTGTTTCACAGAAAGGTGTGAGGCAGTTTTGCCTTCTTTTATTAGAATTAAATAATTAAAGTTCTCGTGCATGTTTTCCTGAAAGCATAGTGGGGGGGGGATGTTGGGCTGCCGTATGAAAGTGCAAAGTTCACAGCAGAATTTTCATCCCTGATCATTCCGAACTGGGGGGCAGACGACTTGAGGAACAATGTATTGCTTACAGCATAAGAGGATTTTAGCTTAAATGTGACCCCAGCCATCATTTGGAGAGAATCTGAGGCAAGGTGGACTTTTTTTAAGGTTATTTTCTGTCCTAAAACTTGCTCTGTGTTCAGGGGAGTACAGTAATACTCAAAACAGTGAGCTCAAATCTGGTGGCTTTGTCCTTGATCCATTTTGGCAATTATTGTCCCAAACTACTGTGATGTCCCCAGATGCCAGTGTTTGGCCTTCTGGAGCTGCCTGTCTTACAGCCCAGATCACCAGGCCACAGGATTACTGCCGTGTTAGGGCTGCTCTGGACCACAATGATATTGCAGCAAGATGTGAGCTGATACTATTGAGGCTTTACAAAGACCATTTCAGCTTTAAGATATAACTCCCCCAAATGCTGTCTCTTAATGAAGGCTTTGCTAACATCACTGTCGAGGCAGTGGCTTTGCTCTGTGGACAAAAGGCAAGTGAGCATTTGGGCACCTGAATCCCAGGGGTAAACTGGGAAGTGGTGTGAGGAACAGTGCAGTGAGAGGGAGGTGGTGTTTTTGGCAGTGGCCTGCGTCTAGAAGACCTCCTGTGGTCTTCTTGGTGAACTCCACTGATCTGGTGGCCACTCAGTCATCTGTCCTTTTGTATCTCAGTTTAGAGGCTGAAGAGATGACTAAAAGTCTATTCTTGCACATTGTGTCTCTGGGAAAAAATGAAGTGCCCACGTAGTTTCCTAAAGAAAGTGGTTTTCAGGAAAAGACAGAAGGCTGGAGGTAAACATAATGTTTCTCTGTGGGAAGACTCAGTGTCCCATGGAAATCAGATCTTTTCATTGAAAAACTGACACTCTGAAAACCAGCTGCTCAATTTAGAGACCAAACAGTGGCAGGAAGAATTGTGAGTTTAATGCCTCTTGTTCCCATCCTCTGTAAAAACAGGACTGCTTGAGGCCACGCTGACTGGTTCTTGTCCAGGTCAAGACACACAGGGACACTCACGCCATGCTAGCTGCTCATCAAGGGTAAATGACACAGTGCATCGTGAGAGACGATGAGTCCAACCATGAATGCTGGAGGGTGCTGTGAGAATAAGAGATGAAGTCCAACCATGGAAGTTGGAGCATGCTGTGAAATGAGACATGCAAACTTCATCTCCAGCACAACCCTGCCACAACATTACTGAACTGAAGGGTCTCCACAGTTGTCTCCATGACATTCATCCTTCCCCTGTCACTTGGGTGATGATGTTTGTACCACGCCTTGCTAAAATGGGCAACTTGGGGACACTGATTTGGCTTTTCTTATTCCATAGATCTCAAGCACTCAAGAGCACCTCGCAGTTTCCCATGCTGCAGGCAGAGGTTCAGAAGCTCTAGGGAGCTGGTGCAGGTGTTGCAGCTGTGCCTTGATGTGAGCTGGGGCTTCTCGCTTTTCCTCAGATGCAAGTCACACTGCGCTGACATTGCAGATGCTCTCCATGGGCTGTGAATAACAGTGATCTGCTGCCTGGCCCAGGAAAGTGTCCCTTTAGATGGATACCCCTTACACAAGGGTTTGCACAAGGGCTGCGTTCAGGTGGCCAGACCAGGCCATGTTTGAACTGAGGTGCCATATGGTGCAGAGACTGTGCTGTCCATTACTTCACAATGAAATAATATTTTGGTTTACGATTGTTTGCAATTAGCCTCCTGCAGCAGATGAATAATCTGCTCTTGTTGATTCGACAGAGACGTTGTTTGGAAAGAGGACAAATAGCATGTTCCACCTCACCCAGCAAGCACAGGCATTAAAGGAGAGAAATACAGGCACACCAGTAATCCGCAGCAACAACTCCGGTACATTTAGCAATGCTGGCACAAAGCAAGGGAAATAACGCAACAAACAGCGGTCGGAGGAGCCACAGAGCCTGCTGCCATGAAGCAGATCAGCCACTTGCCACTTGAGCATGGCTGGAGAGAGGGGACAGGGAGGGGAAGGGGCAGACCCCTGCCCCAGGCTGCTCGTCGCTGAAGTGTGACAGCCACCGGCACTGCAACCCCCGTGGGAGAGATGCTTTCTCGCAGTCAGAAGATATAAGCCATTTTCAGAAGGAGAACAGATTTTGGTTGGGAGGTGAGGGAAGCGGACGGCCAAGAATAGAAGGGAACAGTGGGCGTAATTCTGACTCCCTGCTGCATTCAAAGTAAAGTACAGGACAAGTTTCAAGGAAACAGCGGCCAGACCTGGGGGGAGCTGGCAGAGAAAATCCATCCTGGCAGGGTAGCGGTGATCTGACCGTGCTGCCCCAGAGGAAGCAAGAGAGCATCAGTGCAGGCACATTGTCTGAGTAGCACAAAGACGGGATACATCACCACGCTCGTCTCAAGCAAGGCACAGAGGTACAAATTATAGTCTTCTTATTAAGGACTACAAAGCAGAGACATGAAGCAGGACAAGATGATCCTGGGTGGCAGCAGTGAAGTGGATCTTGAGCTCAGCGGAGCTGAGAATGAAACAGAGAAATCATTCAAGTCACCGATAGCTGATCACTATCAAAACATAACATTATTAAATATATATACATGTATATCTTTCTGGCGTTACAAACCGATGCGCTCTGGTACCCTGCGAGCTGCAGAGCTCAGCTTAACGCCATCTACGCGGTGAGAATGGGAATTGCATGAGGCCATCCCAGAGCAGGAGGGATGGCAGGATGGCAGGGACCACGACGATATGCTTTCTGCTCCACTGTTTGCCGCTGTTCCTTCAAAGTGCAGCGTGTTCAGTAGCTTGGCATGGTCCTGCCAGGTGCCCGGCACACACACCATCTGTGTGTTGACCCACGCAATGATGGGGAGGGACACCAGGTAAAGCCAGCAGCCCCAGGGCACAAGGCTGAGAGACAGCTGCAAGTGCCAGGCAAGACAGCCCTGAGAGTTTCTGTGCTGTAAGAGCTGTGACTTTGGCTTCTTTTCTCCATGAGTGGTACCTGCAGAGCAGGGGGCTTTGTCCACAGTCTGCTGGTATTTGCTTATCACTGCAGCTCTGGCTTGGGCACAAGTTGAAGCAGTGGTAGACAGGCTGGAGGCAGAAGGCAGCATTAAAAATGTGCTGTTGCCTTGGGCATCTCAGGGATGATGGGCATGGTTGAAGGGGTCTTCCCTGTGAATTGGTGTGGAGTGGAGGAACCGTGGTGCTGAGACTGTCCATGGCTGCATCTCTGACAGCGTGCAGGAATGATGCCCAGGGAGCAATGTAGGAACAGGGCAGCTACAAAGGAGACCGGCCCCTGTCATCCCCTGGCCACCTTCTGCAGACACTGGCATGCAAAGAAGAGCAATCAGGGATGGGAGGGCTCAGCATCTCAGCACAGAAGGAAAATCCTTCCCTGATCCTCATTGGGGAGATGACCTACCTCTGCTCCTGCACATCACATCTGGTGAGAGGAACTGTCCTGGGGGCACAAACCCTCATACTGGATACATGGGGGACCGTGGTGGTGGAGGTCTTATCCCTGCTACTGCCCAGTGCCCTAACAGCAGGGTGGGACTCCGTACTGATTCCTCATTCCTCCTCCTCACACTCTTCCAGAACCCATCTGACCCCTCCAGCTAATGCACCCACCTTAATGTCCTTCCCACATTTCACAGTCCTGCCTCTTCCTTTTGCGATACTTGGTTCCATTTTTGCCTCTGCTGCAGTCCCATAGCTGTGAGGAGCCATGGACAGCAATTGCATCCATAAAGGAGCCCATAAGAGGATGCATCCCATCAAGTTTTAGCTCCTCTTGTGTTCACATCAGAACTGCAGGAGGGCAGGTGCACAGGACTAAGCAGGTCCCCTAGCAGTTGGTCTGTGTGTCTTGTTGGTTGTCTCACCTGCACTAACCCTGTCTGAGTTCCCACCAAAGCAGCAGGGGAAGGCCTCATGTAAACATTCCTCTACCTTCCTCAGCTGTTTACATGGCAAACACCTCTGGTCTGGTCTACCAGGTGCCTTGTGGAGAAGAGCTGTCAGTCATGTGCGCTGGCAAACTGCAGGCTGGGACGTTCTTGCACCACTGCTTAGGTGTGGAAGGACCTT
Organism: Chloroceryle aenea; assembly: GCA_013399075.1. NCBI lineage: Eukaryota > Metazoa > Chordata > Aves > Coraciiformes > Cerylidae > Chloroceryle > Chloroceryle aenea. The sequence goes on along the minus strand of VWZY01001097.1, from coordinate 74,119 downwards.
TGATGTCTGGAGAGACTGCGGGGCTGCTTTCTTCCTTCAGGCTCCAGAGGGTCTGGGAATCACACAGACAACTCGATGTCACACTAGAGCAACAGAGAAGCCACCTCTGAAAGGCACCTTCCAGTTTATGTGTAATAATGTGTGTCTGAAATGCATAAAATAATTTCAGAGTGAGAAAGATCATTGATAGGTTTACCAAAATTCACTTGAAAAACTGTTTCAAAGCATTACAAATGTAGCTTGCAAATATCTGGATGTGTTTGCTGTTCTCATAGAGGAGTGGGTGGTTGGTGCCTTTCTGCAGTGCTCCCAAGGAGCTGCTGTGAATATCAGAGCTTTGCAAGCCACACTTCTGAAGTATCCCTGAAATTACAGCCCTGCAGCCTGCACGTCACTGGAGAGGGAGGATGAGCTCCAGGAGGACAGGAAAGTCTTTTTAAGTCAGACTGAATACCATCTCACCAGCCCTTCAACTCATGGTCACAAGAGCTTTTTTTTTTTCCCCCTTTAACTTGCATGGAGTATCTGAAGAGATGCTGCAGAGCTCATGGCTGGAGTGTCCCCCAGACCAGGAGTGGTGATGCCTTGGAAAAATTAGAAAACCAGGAGAGGGGACCTCCCTCAGCATCTGCTGTCAGGATCTTGTGGCAGCCTCCTGGGCCAGTTTCACTTTCCAGGAGGTAAAAAGGTCTGCATGGGTTTGCCTGATGCCTCCAGTTGGCCCTTTTAAAACAGGGCTCAGGCAAAGGGGGAAGTTCCTGAAACTGCTTCCAACTCATTGTGGCTACCACCCAGATGTGAAGTACCACTCGGTGGGGTTTCCCAGCCAGGCCGGTCTGGGTGTCCAGACGGCAGGCAGGTGGACTCTGAAAACCTGGGCATTTGAAGATCCTTGAGCGGTGTCTGCAACCATCTTCCAGCCAGGCTTTGTCCATTCTCTGTGGCACCTGGGTGACGAGCAGCCTGTCTGGCTCGCAGCTCCTGACAATACAGCTCCCTGTTCACTTTTAATAACAAAGGAATGATGAAAATGGATTTTTATTTCTCC
>VWZY01001097.1:37273-71876 GCA_013399075.1 Chloroceryle aenea | reverse complement strand
GGATTTGGTTGTGCGGGGGGGGGGGGGTGTGGTGTGTGTGGAGGGGGAGGGCAGGGGTCAGTTTCAGACACAGGAAGTTCTAACAGATGATGCTGATGGGATTCCACTGGGGGGTTTGCACCATCCACAGACAAAATACCCGTGTAGACCTGGGCTCTCCCTTCCCACCCCATTCACAGGTTGAAAATCTCTCACCCCACACTCAGGCACATTCGTAATTTCTTGGTGATTCATTAAATCCGGTGTAAACTCTCCCGGCGGCAGCTCTGGGTGCACAACACAGTAACTGCTACCAGAACGGGCCTCTCTGAGGCTGTATTAGGCATTGCAGCTTACATCTCTATTACGTTTTAGCTGCTAAATAATGCACTAATGGAAAAGGAAACCTTAGCCAGGGCATCTAGATTAAGATGCAGAGCAACCGCAGCTTTTAGCTTTAATTTTCTGGCTCCAAGTGATGTATTTCTTAGCTTTATTTCTACATCTGTATGTATTTTTTCACATCGGCTTTCCAAGAAGAGAGGAAACAGATTTTTGACTCTAGCAGTTGAACTTTTGCTGTTAACATTTTCCCTCAGAATAATTTTTTTGCTTCACGAGGAAGCTGCCAAATCTAAGAAACCAAATGCAGGCAGTACCCAAAGCACAGAAAAGGCTGAGAGGTGCCTTCAGCCTTGTCAGAAATCTGTAAGCTGGTACAGCTCTTTGACATATTAGCCTTGTCTATCTATCTATCTATTTATCTATCTATTTATCTATCTATCTTTCTGCTTACTGATGTATTCGGCTTTGAGGGGGAGTGGCCTTTCTCTTTATGACCTGAGAGATTTTTATTCTGACTATTAAATTAATAATTAGCGCTTCATTTACCCGGGACCTCCAATGCCCAGACAGTATTGATTGATCAAAGATGATACAGTGGAAAGATGGAGCCTCTTTCATTGAAGTTTTGGGCAGAGAGTCAACAGGGTTTCTGAGCTATTAAAAGGTACATTTCCCGTGCTGCCAGTCCAGAGGGCAATCAGCCTGAGGAGAGAGGAGCCAAGGAAGGTGTATTGCTGCAGGCTACTCAACCCTGTGCTATCCCACCCAAAGCCCTCCTGATGAACTGACTCTGGAGAGGGCACTGGGCTGGTAGCTCCCCAAGGCTCCCGGTGGCACCCCGTTCCCAGACTGGCACCGTCACTCATGTTTCTGCTGTTCTTCTGATCCCCACAGACAGCCCATGCTGAGAATCCTTGGGGCAGAAAGCACCTTTCCTGCTGCCAAGATGGGATTCCAGGCTCAGGACACTGCCCATGGCTGGGCAAGGAATTGTCAAAGTCACCTGTTTGTTTTAACAAGGGCTTGTGATTCCTCTGGAGAGTTCTCAGCTGCTGCTGGAAAGAGAAATGAGTACAAGGATTTGGCTGGGGAGAGTAGCCTTAATTACTTTTTGCATGTCATAATTGCTCTTCTTTCACCTGATTTTAAAACCAGCATGTAACTCAGCACCATTGCCCAAAAGCTGGCTGGTCTAATCCCAAGCATTCAACAATTCTTTTATTTGAAGCAGGTGTTTATGAACTCATAAAGCATCACTAAGAAATCATGGCAAACTTAATCGACAAGGCTGACAGTGACCAAAGCAAGAGACAAGAGGTTATCCACCTCAGCATAGTCATCAGTGACCCAGCACAGGGTATCTCCTATCAATTCCTGGTTTAGGGTCAGGGAGGCCCCTCAGACCTAACAGACGCTCTCTGTGAACCCCCCTCCCTCCCTCCCCAAAGGGGAAGAGAAAAGGAATAAGGGAGAGAGACTTAGTGACTAGAAAAGGAAACTAGAACGGCTTTAATGATGATTAATAATAATAAAACAGAATCTGTACCAATCTATACAAACCCAGTACCCAACCCAACCCCCCCCGATGGCAATTCCATCACCCTCACCGCTGAGGTTGTAGAGCAGGCACTGGGGGTCCCAGACGGGGCCCCTCAGCAGACGGCAGCTGTGTTCAGGAGCTGGATTCTGCTACCAGATTCAGGAACGCGGTGTGGCACACAGCGTCCAGCAGTGGCCTTGGTCTGCACACCAAGAACTCTGAGCATGGGCTGTTAGCACCGCCAGCAGCAAACACTGGCCGTGGAAACATGCTGCTCACTTCAGAAAGTGCTGTTAGTTAGAAGTACTGGACTGAAAAGTGAAATCACTGGGCAGAATTAGTTCTGCTTTCAGAGTCAGGTTGCAGAATACACCTAGGACCCAATGCACCCAGAGTACACCTGGAGATCAAGCTCACGGGAGTATGCTAAGGGCATGAGAACAGTGAAGGCTCATCAGGAGGCTCTGCTCTGTTCAGTTGGAGCTGAAATGTGGGAAGGGTGATGCTCTGAGCAGCCATGCTGGGGGCACGAAGGCTTGAGCAGGCAGAACGACCTGCTGTAGATACCCAGAGTGGCAGAAGCAGCACGTTGGCACAAACAGCTGCGCAGGGGATAAGCAGACTTAGCGAGGCTTTTGCCCACAGCTGTCCAGCATGAGGGAAAACATATGTAAAAAAAAAAAAGTCTTTACAAATAATCTTAAATCTAATCTGTAGCTGCAAACTCTCTACACTTAACCACAATTACACAACACATGCAGTGCTGCAGAGTGCGTTATGGTGCCATGTGTCGCTCACACGCTGGCTCATAGGGTTTAACAGCACCGCATGACACGTCCTCTCTGGGTCACATCAGCAACTGGGCCATTGTCAGCCTGGGCACCTGGGATCCAAATCGCACACGTTTACAGCACACCTTCTCCAGATAAAGACTGTAGATGTTTAAGGGATTAACGGAGCTATCTACGACAGCTGATCGTCTTTCCATGGAAGAGCAGTTCCCAGAATAGAGTGGTTCCACCAGTGGAGTGGGGAGGGGGTAGAAACTGCAGTAGGCTCTCAAGGTTTGCGTTTATTAACCTTCTCCCACCAGAGGCTTGTCTCTCCCCATGGTGCCCAGCAGGAGAGTGTCTCCACGCACCCCAATGTCTAAAGGTCTCTCCTGTGCTGTTGTTCCACCAGCAATGGATCATCTGCATTTTTCGTTCTGCATCTCAGGGGTGCCTGCTGAGACTGGATTCCCAGCTGGGAAAGCATCCTCCTTTCCCCCACTCAGCTTCCCCACTTCCCCAGGCACCAGCCCTGCCCTGGCAGTCAATCCTGCACTGCAAGTCTGACCAACTGTGACATCCTGAGCAGGGGAAAAGGAGGGACCGGGCTGGCTCTGAGAACAACTGACCCAGACAGTCCAGGTGAGATCACCCAGAGCCTCCAGCAGTGTCCAGAGCACACAACAGGAACAGCAGTGGGTTTGGGCCAGCTCAAGAGACGGGAATCAGTGGGTGCCATCTGTTTCTCACCTCTCTTCTAACATTTCTGGGGGTTTGGTCTGTAGACCAAGGATTAATACTCTGAAGACCTGACCATCCAGTATCGTGACAGCAGGAGGCAAAGACAGGGTCCCAAATGAGTGAAAGCAAGCTTGTCCTCCATCTGAGCACATGATTTTGAGGCCCTTTGGGCAACTGGAATCTGATGGCTTGGTGCTAAGAGAGCTGCAAGAAGAATCAAAGCCAAGAAAAGCTGGTGCTGCCACCACCATTGCTCATCAGATAGGGACAGCACTTGGCTGCCCAGCTCAGAAGACCAGGCACCCACGGGACGGGAGCACCTGCCTGGTCTGAGACAGCATCTGAGAGCAGAGCAGGGGGGCAGCATGAGGAGACACATCTCTGCTGGGGTGTCATGCTCTCCTGGGTGACCCTGAGGCTCCTCTGAGGTAGCACTGCTCAGCAGCTGGCACCTTTGCTGCCAGCAGCCATCATCCACTGCATGCCACTGGAGCGAGTGCCCAAGCCTGGCATAGCAAGCCCTGGAAGGATTTTCCCTTGCACTGGTTTGAACTGTGACCATAATGGGCTGTTTATTGTGCAATTCAGGAGAAAGATTCATTGTTTACATTGCCCCAGATGTCTCCCAGTAGTTAACAGAGCTGTGAGCAAAATATGCTACAGGAAACATCATTGAAATTTCATAAAACGACAGGAAAACACCCTCAAAACCTTTGTGTCTGAAGCTGATTGAACCAATACTAATTGAAACAAATTTTCAAATACAGCTCCTGTCCTTGGGGCATTTCTTAGATGCAAGAACCAGCAACCAGTTGCCTGGCAAGAGGGGAGCTGAGCAGCATCCAGGGTGGTCTCCAAATAGGAAGCTTCTACATTCTGGCCTCATCATCCCAGATGGACTCAGGACCTCCACAGGCTTACGCAGAAGCTAGTCCCCAGCTGGTGCGTGGTGCAGACACGCTGCTCATTTTCTGCTTCAGGGGCCCTGGTTGCTGCTATCAGGAGGGTCAACACAAGTCCTACAAATAGTCCAAACAGCTTGGAGTTAAATTTACAAATGTCGTGGCTACTGGGGAGTTGCTTTATCTTTTATCAAGCAGCAGCTGGGCTCGGTTGCAGGAAAGAAAAGAGGAGAAGAGGACAGCAGAAAAACAAATCTGTAAAATTCAAGGACATTTGGAACACCCTCTGGAAAAAAAAAATCTAATGATTTTTAAGTCAATTTCCTCTTTTTTCAGGATTTTTGTTTCATGATTCTTGAACTCCTAGATTGACTGGGATTTCACAGGGAAACAGAAAAACCCTTGGTATTCTGGGTAAGTAGCAAAGAAAAATGGGGTTTGCCCATCAATATCTGTGCATCTTCCATCTCTCTCTGAGCACCTAAAAGTAGATCCCTCAGTAAAGTGATCTAGCTAATCCTACTGTCCTAAATACTAGTGAAATATTCAGGGTAATGTTAAACTTGACAAAAAAAACCACCACATTTCTGTAAGTACCAGAGGACTATTTCATTTTTACAAGTATATAGTAAGTTTTGAAATGATGATTGACAGTGCTGTGAGTCCCTGCACTCTGTCATGGCCACACCACTCACCCTGCTCCTCCCTGGGAGGGATCCAGGTTGTGTGACAAAGACTGCCAGCAGCAAAGTGAACCAAATGGTGATGATGATTCAGGCCACTTCCTCTCTGCTGCTCTGTGGAGAAGCCGCCCAACACCCACATTTGGTGTTACAGAGCAGCTGAGCAGACTGTTGGTTTGCTGGACCATGTACAGCAAAGCAGCTTGATCCATGAGAACTGGGCTGAGGAGCACCAGAGCAGGACATCCAGCCCCTGCAGACATTAGGAAAAACATTTCTTGTGTGGCCAGCTCTGGTCTGTAGGAACAGAGGTGTTCTCTGTCAACAGGGCACAGGATTTGGGTCAACATGTCACCCTGTCACTGGAGAAGAGTGACCAGCAGCCTGCCAGAGCTTGGAAGGACCTGACCATCCGCCTCACCTCAGGAGTGCACACCCACCTATGCTGAGGTGTGGGGGATGTCCAGGGGATCAGAAGAGAAAGGGAAATCCTTCATTCCTAAAAGCAAACACTTTCTGCACCCATGGAGACCCAAGACAGAACTGACATGGAGCATTTTCATTGTTGTTGTTCCTCATCAGCTAATATACAACAGCAAAAGTTTCCTAAAGCTGCGCCACTGTTTCCTCTTAACCCCACAGATATAGGAAGGGCAGGAGGACAAAGATGGGGATCACTCATTTGTGATGTTGTCAGTGTTTGCTGTGGAAATAGAAAGTTTTGAGCACTGGAACCACTCAAGAAACAGGAAAAAAACTGCTTGAAATGCTAAACTCTGGACTCGGGGTAACAAGTTTCAGAGAAGAAAAAGTCAGGATATCTCATGACTGTCAACTGCAAAGAACTGCTTTGTGTTACATTATTTATATTTCTTACTCTCTTGTATTCTTTTCTAAGTTTCCATTGTTGTCAGTTGATCCTTTTTGCAAATGTTTCACAGATTAATTTGTTCCCCCTTTGCCTTTCTTCTTGGTTTTCCCTTCTTTTAGCAGAAATTTCCCTACTTCCAGTTCCTGTGCTGTGTTGTTGCTGATCCAGCTTTCAGGCTGACAAGTCTATCTCCTCCTTTCCTCCTTCTCTTTCTGTTTCTTATCATGTTTAATTTCCTCCTCCCAGCTTTCTCACCCATTAGGCAAGGTGTGTGCTGAGGCTGCTGTGGCTCTTCTCAGAGGGACCAAATCAAACTTGATGGGGTGGGGAAGGATTTATTAATTTATTTTTTAATAACTAAATTGACAAACGGTCAGCAGGGAACAGCCTGACACAGGCACTCCAGGGCAGTTCACCAGGGTGCACTTTAAAGACAGAAGTCAGCAAAAAATAGCTTGAGGTTTGCTACCAGATGTGGTTTGGGGTGTAATTGAGCATGACCGCTTGGGGACAGCAGTAGGGGACATGAGTTTGAGGTTAGCAGATGGTGGGCAGCAGTAGACTGACCGCAGAGGGTTTGGATCTGAGCTCTCCTGGGGGAGCAGGACAGGAAAGCTTTGAGGCTGAGTTCAGGGGTCAATAATATTTCAGTTGAGCCATCATGGTGGAGTGGGTTGTAGTGGGCTTGAAACAGTGATGAGAGCGCCCCAGGCTTTCATAGGAATCGTTGACAGTGAGTTCTTGGGTTGAGTTCTGGGGTGAGTTCTTGGGTTGGAAGGTTTAAGGCACTTAAAGGCACTTAAAACAACTTGCCAAACAACCTTGGCAGTCCTGTGGGCGGGAAAGCACTTTGGAGTTTGCAGCTTCTGGGGCTTGGGTGGTGGCTACCATGTAGGTATATTTTAGGGTCGCTCCTCCTGTATAACAGCAATAGAGGTTCATTAGCCTCAGTGGGACCTGAACTGATTCCACCACCAGGAAATGACTTCATACAATAAATCAGGCACCAAAGACTCAAGCGTTTCACTGCCACTGCCCAGGGGACAACTGTCAGTGCATTTAGAGACATGACCTGATGCATAATCCAACAAGGAAGTAGTCCAGGGCAGATGGGGAGATGGAATGAAGCCCTGGTGATCAGGGCAGTGGGGTGGCTGGAGAGGACAGCCTCAGCTGAGAGTTCCCTAGAGACCAGTTGAAAAAATCTGGTGATACCTGACTCCTCTTAGAGACAAGAAGAAGGGACAACGTGGGCAAAGCAATAGCATGTTGGCAGTGGTTAAGACCTTGTGTCAATGGCTGCCACAACAAAAGAGCAAAGATGGGGTTTGGAGGCCGTGCAGTCACCAGGCTGTTGGGTGTGGATAGCAGCTCTAGAAAGAGAATGATGGAACTGGAGGTTCCATCTACACCACCATACTGAAACACTGCTGAAAACCCAGGCTTTAAAGCCAAGTCAGTTTTCACAGCTAGACCCCTCAGATATCTCTGGCATTAGCCTTTCCCTCCTGGCTGGACTCAGCACTTGGGTGCTCCCAGACATTTGGAAATGCTGAATTTGAGGAAATCCAAGCACTTCTCAGAGTTTTTCTTAGCCAAGCTCTGTCTTGGCTACGTGCGTTACGGACAAAGGGGCTCTGCAGAGCAGCTCAGAGCCACTGCAGGTTTCCAGTGGTTTGCATGCAAACCAGAAATCTTTGGGCCATTGAAATTAATTCTTGGAGGGTTTTCATCAGACAATCCTAGGAAGAAAAACTTCAGAAATACACCCAGCTGGAGCAGGTGAGTGTTACTGTCAGTGCTCTGGGAAATAAGGCAGTTAAGGACATTTGGAATAAATGTCAAGAAATTGCAAGGAGAGTCACCTGCTCATTATTTTTATAACTTCTTGCTGAAAGAATGCTTCTTTAGGTAGCAAATGAGGGTGCCGTGAGAAGCATAAATGTCATGTCTTTTTTTTTTTATTTTATTTTCTGAATTCACACTAGGCAGAGGCATCTGCCTGTTACAAGTTTCTGATAATGAAGGGCATGTAATAGTGACCCCACATAGCATGAGCGAGCCCTGTTTAACATGCTCCCTCTTCCCTGGGTGTTCATTACGAAGCTGGCTGTGCCTGATGCAAACTCATCCATCCCATTATTGCCCTGCTCTTTATCTGGGGAACACTTGAGCAAGTTGAGAGCTTTGGTCTTTGAGGGAATATGTTTACACTTGAAGCACTTGTGCATTTATTGTAAGTGGTGTTCGGGGTGGGAGGGTCATGATCAATCGATACGATGCAGCTGGACTTATGAAGCAGGAGGGAAGAGTATCTCAGGTACTCAGCTCTCTCTGTCCTGAAGATGGGGTATTTGTAAAGATGTGCCGTTTGTTTGACCCAAGAATTACTGGCAGAGGAACAGTGCACGGCCATCACTGGGGCAATGAGGCCTCTCTCCCAGCTTCTAGTACATGCCAAGCAGGCAGGAGGGCAGTTGTGTGTGCAGGGAAAGGGGGATTAGGACCCAAATGTCAGCAAAATGCAGGGCTCAGACAGGTTCCAGAGCTGGCTGAGGGCCTGGAAGCTGTAAAACAAAGCCAGATCCAGGATGTCTCATCTCACATACCTGCTCCTCAGTGGGGGACCATGCCCTGCTCCCATGGTCATGAAGCTTATAGAGCCTCAGCAGTTCCTCTTCTGTCTCTCATCTCTTACTACGTCTTTGTTAAACTCCTGGTATCTTCTGCTGTTCACCAGAGTGATCTCCATGCTTCAAGTCACCAAGTCCATGTTTGCCCCTGCATTGCCTGTGTACATGTTGACTCTTCAAGGAGTTTGAGATTAAAATGTCCTTTCCCCCAGGGTAGGCTGCATGGGAGGTCCCAGGTTTAGATGGTGTCTAAACAGTGCTCCTGGGTCTGCGCACAGGCAGTGGAGGAGGTAAGGTAGAGGTGGTGGGGAAGGCAGCGTGAAAAAAAAAAAGTGGTCTGCTGTGGTATTCAAGGGCAGGGCTGGGGAGATGGAAGGGCTGAGAAGAGAAAGGAGGGATATTTTCTCCCCACTGCATCTGTTACCAGCTTGCCTAGAATTGAGGCTGTGATGGAGATCACCATGAAAATGTGCACTTCAGAAGGTGCACATCTGCTCCCAAGCATGAGGAAAGGGCTTTGACTGTGCTCGCCTGCTGCCTCAGAACCAGAGGCAACAGTCAAAAGAGGGAGTAGAAATGTGAGTGTTCTCTTTGCTCATCCGGAGAGGAACAAACATGAGTCCAGAAGCACCATGCAGCTGGGTCAGAGGCCTGCAGATTTCATGCTGCTCTGAGCTCACAACTTCCCAATGTAGCCATGTTGACTTTCTTCTGTATCATCACCAGAAGGTGTTTGTCCTTAACATTACATTTCCAAGACATAAGACTGGAAACTTTAGCAGAGACCGTAAAGATGACTGGTTTGAGTGCAAGCTGGGCATGAGAGAACCTGCAAAGCTAGGCAGAAGTTCAGCTAGTTCTGAAGATGACAGAACTAAGACATGACTCCTCACTATCTAGACCCAGGACCACATATTTTGTCTATGCTCCAAGGACTCTGCAGGACACTGACCTGATAGACATGAGATCATCAATAAAGCTTTTCACCTAGAGGTAGGGGAGTTGGATGCTTCTGAAAACGGTCCCATTCCATTTTGCTTCTTCTCTTCTCTTCTCTTCTCTTCTCTTCTCTTCTTTCTCTTTCCTTGAATGCAATATCCTTCTCCAAAGAGAAGTGGTTTGAGGCACCAGCTCATTCTCAGCAGATGTTGTACACCACCACAAGGCATTGGTGTTGGTGAATACCCCCTGACATGTCTTTCACATAATGAGCCCAAGACATCCCTGGAAGCTGGCTAGTCTTTGCGAAGCCTGAAGTGCTCCTGCACCGTGTAGCTGCTCAATGGCTGCAGCACATCTTCCTCTGCAGCCAGGCTCCAAGATCTTCCCTGACTTAGACTGAAAGACACGGGAAATGTTTCCCTGCAATGGGTGCTGGAACCAGTATGGTGCAGGAGCCATCCAAGCACCTTGCTGGTAACCACCAAAAAGAAGTTACCAATGAAGGCATGACCACAAGTGAGGGATGAGCCAGTTCCTCTAGCCTGGGGAACAGGATGCCTGTTCCCCCAGCACCTCCAAAAGCAAGACAAAACCATCTGCTTTGCTGCAAGAAGCCACTTCTGCAGGCGAGGAATGATGGGAGCTCTGAGGTGCCATTTGTGTGGGTTGCTCCTCTCCATCTTGCTGCCACCCCTCCTCTCTTCCTTCGAAGGTCTCGATGCATTTTCTTCTCATTTTACAGCAACTGCGATTCCCAATCCTAGATTAAAGCACCTGCAAAGCTGCCTGGTGGCTCTTTGGGAGAGTTTGTGCAGGCATGTGAGAAGACAGAACGCAGGCATTTGTGAACACCAGTGGAAATCCCCACTGCTGTGGGTGGGCAGCTTAGACTTCAGACACTGCTTGCTTGTTTCAGTCCTCCCTTTGACAGTGATCTGTGAAATGGCGCCGCAGCCGTTGTGTCTGTTCTGCTCTCCCTTGGATCCTACACTGGACTTCACTTCCTCCCAGCAGTGAACGAAGCAACATGTAACACATCACATCGTCTCATCCTCCCATCCCAGAGCAGAAACGTGTGCAGCCTGGTATTTCATGGAGAAACTTTCTGTGCTTCCAAGCGATGTGTACACTCTTCTCAGAGGGAGCAAAGCACAGAAATGTGCCTTGCACTGGGAGCAGAAAGCAGCACAGCCCATGCTGCTGCAGGTCACAACAGCTTGGTCACTCCAAAGAAAGCTCCATCCCCCATCCAGTGCTCCCACACTAGACGGACGCAACCAAGCAATGTTTCCTGAGAAAAGGAATCAGTGGAAAGTGTTTTTCAGGAGAAAAAAAAAAGTCATAAGAGTGATGATAAAATGGAAGATATTTGGAAGATATTGTTTTCTTTGTATTTTTTATTCAAACAGTTCAGTTTTCTTCCAATTCCACCGCATTTCTCAGCTCATCCTTCCCAGATTTCTGACTCAGCACTGCCATGCTTTCTGTGCTTTTTCTTTCAGACCTCTGAGAGTGATTCCCTGCCCTGCAGCCCACTGTATGGAGCCTCATGGTCTCTCACCCAGGGAAAGGGTTCCTGGCTGCTTCCAGGCAGGATGTTCAAGTCATGCGGAGAAGCCGGCGGCTGACAGTGGACATGCAGTAGGGCCACCGATGCAGAAGATGGCTTTTTCAGCAGGCAAAACACAGGATGTTTAGGTGGTGGCCTACCCACATCAGAACAGGAACACACATCCTTTTTCCTCTACCCTACATTACACTACCAGTTAGTTATTTAAGAAACAGAGTTTTGTTTGGTTTGGTCTTTTTTTTCTGTGGTCCTCAAAGTCTGCCCCATTCCCAGCCCCTTTTGAGAGTGTTATGGCAAGCACTGTTTTGGCCCCTGCTAGAGAAGAGATCTTCTTTGCTGCTGTCAGTGGATCCCCAGTCCCATCAGTTTTAGTTGGGGTTCTGGCTCCAAGCAGCTATCTCCACGAGCAAGGAGAAGAAAGCCGCCCATCTCCTCCTGGAGCTTTGTACACACAGAAGTTCCAGTGGCAGTTCTGGGGCACTCTGGTCCCCAGGAGGTGGAAATGGGAAAGGACTGGCACATTTTCCCATGGTAGAAGAGAGGGAAGAGACTCAATGCCTCACTGCACTTCCAAGCAGAAATTGTCTCCTTTGGGGATGACAGTAGAATCCAACAGGGTGTTTCCTTGCTAATCCAGCTCTACATAGCCCTTCTCCTGGAGCAGCAGAGACTTGAGGGACCAACGTGCCATTGCCTGCATCTCTGTGATGTAGCCCGTAGGTGGGAAAACATGTTCTGTGGGTAGGAAAACTCCCACTGTGTCTTTTATTCAGCAGAAAATATCAACAACTGCAGCTCTGCTGCCTCCTGACAGTCAGGCAGGTTCTTGCTTACTTTCGGACCTCTTTCCAATTTGATAGCTGGGGAGATTCCATGACAGTTGCCCCTGTGTCCACAAAGATGTCTTCTACACTGTGGCCCAGAGCAAGAGCCATCATAACTGACAAAAACACACGATGCACACGGTCAGTGTGAACATGCCCCAACGAATCAGCTCTGGAGAGATCCAGACCTGGTTTCCAGCACCCCAGGGCCTGATGCCACCAGGACACTGTGATGCCCCTGGTTATTTCTGCAACAGCAATCGAGAGACTTTTCTGGAGCATATTCAGGAGAGGTGATATTGGGCCAGCAGCCAGCAGGAGCAGACTGCAGGAGCAGGGCAGTGCAGGCCAGCAGCCAGCCCCTCTCTGACCTGTGGAGGATGGGGGATGTTGTACCCTCTTCCCTTATCCAGGCTTGTGGGGTGCATATATAGGATGTGAGTCAGCAACAGACAACCCCACCATGTGCTCCCGTATTTTCCCACACACAGTCCCCTTATCACATCACTGCGATGCTCTGTGCAGGGATGGGATGTCCACTCACCATCCCCACAAAGGAGATGAGCAGGCAGCTGGGGGGGGCTGGGGAACTTGTGCTGCCCATCACAGCTCCATCTAGGCAAGGAGTCTGTGCACAGCCAGGCTGCCATGATGACTCCTCTCATTAGCACTAATTTCATTAGAGATGAAGCCCAACTCCAGCTTTTGCCCACTGATGAAAAAAAAAATCTTAAATTTCCACCTCTGAACACACATTCCCTTTCCAAGCTCTCGAATTCCCCCTCTGTGGCTGATTTGGCGGAGGCTGCTCCCAAACTGGCCCAGTCCCAGCCCTTACTGGGACACCCCGGGACCCAGCCGTCTGGGTCAGCAGCATTCCCAGACTCGGTCCCCGCCGGCGCGTCCAAGCGGGCACGGCTGAAAATTTAATCAAATCGCTGGCTCTTCTCACCAGGCCAGAGCCTTCCTGATAGCACTCGAGTAGATGGAAATGTAACATTTGAATGAATGGCCCTTTAATTACACTTTATCTGCCCTGCTCTTTTGCTTCCCGCTGCAGAAGCCAAGTGAATGTTAATGGGAAGCAGCTCTGCAGGGCGGCTCGCAACCTCACACCTGCTTGCTTTCATGCTGCTGGATGCCTGCGCGGAGTATTAATTAAGCAATTAAGGCAAAGGAGGTGTCTGCTGGTCTGCAGCCCAAGTCAAATGCTCCCTTCAAGGACTTTAGGCTCTTACAGCACCTGCCATTAGTGGCAATCCGCCGTAAGCTCCTGGGACTGGTACAAAAGGCTGGCTTGGAGCAGTTGGGGAGATGCAGCATTTGAGCTGCACGATGAAACCGGCTCTTTCAGGGATTTCATCGGTGCAGGCTCTCGGCCTGACCTTTCCTCTTTTTTTTCTTTCCAGCGAGGGGGGTGTGAGGAGCTCTCCCTGCTCCGAGAAAAGCACCATTTGAGAAGAATACAAAAGCTTTAGAAAAACTCCCATAGCAAAGCCTTCCTAAGACTCTTCTGTAATCTGGAGCTCAGAACGGAGCACCGCTGTGCTCTGGCCCAGCTGAGCTGTCTTTGAGAGCTCAGGCGAGGGGCATGTCACACAAGCTCTCCTGGGGCTGGGCAGGTGATGGAGTGGTGCTGCATCCCTGCTGCACCTAGAGAATGTGGGAGATGCTGAGCAAGTCTAGGATTTATCTCACTGCTGTCAAGAGAGGAAAGGAAATGGAGAGAAGCCATCAGCCAGGGGTTGACTTGGGACCTTGGAGAATTCACTGTCTATTGTCCTTTTAGCCAAATGCAAGAGGGACATGAACAAGAGCAGAGACCTTCAATAGGGATTTGTTAACTGATGGGGCAGACAGACTGTAATGGCTACCTGGAGTCCCATGGGCATGGCAGGAACGAGGGAGGGATTTCTGAAGGAATCAAGGCTATTTGCCTCTTAGGAGGACATGTCAGAGCATTCAGTCCTTCATATCAGACCTTCACGTGGTGGGTTCAATGAGATCACCGTCAGCTTGACTCTGAGATCAGCTCAGTGATGCCATAAACTTGGGTATTGATGTCCAATCCTGCTACTAGCAGGTGGCATGCCCTGCAGCACCAGGTGTCCTTCTGTCCGAATGTGGATAACTTTCTCACATGAGGGATGATCAGGAATTCCCTCTGCTTCAGGCAAATGTTAACAAAAAGTATGAAATATGACAGTGGTAGGTAGAGCAGTGGAAGGAGCAGCTCTGTCTGCCCAGCCAGATCTGCCATGTCTGAAGTTCTGAGCACAAGACGACTGACCCATGACATTCTACCTCCCCTTAGCCCTCTTGTCCCATCTCCAGGACTTCTCTCATGCTCTCTAGCCCAAAGCCAAGTGCAGATGGCTCAATCTGTTTTCCTAACCCAGCTGCTGAGGTCACCTTGCACAGACGCTACATCGCAGGGTCCTGTGGCCAAAGCTGCTCTCCAGGAAGCCTTTCCAACCCCAGCTGCAGCCTGTGATCCAGGCACTGAGGAACCCTCTTTCCTGTTATGTTGTCCCTGTGGATAACTTGGTCCTGGGACCAAGGAAAGAAACAAAACAAAGATACCTGAAAGATACTTGTCCATTAATGATAATTCCTTTTCTTAATTCCAGAGAGAAGCAGAACTGGGGAGACAATTTTTGCTTTCCAGCCATGACAGAAAAGGAAATTGGGGATACAGCTGGGCATCTGAAAAAAACTTTATGTTATCTACCATGAAAATAAGCCAAACTGCTTAAAAGAGGCATGAGTGTGGAAATCAGAAACCATGGCCCAGAAAATGTCTCCTAATGGGTTAAAAAAAGTAATTTACAGTCACCTGTTGCCTTCCAAATGAGAGGAGCTACTAACCATGTGGTATATCAGTTAAAGAGCAGTCACCAGGATCACGGCCATTGGGTGGGAAATGAAACCCTTCATCCAGTCAGCTTGGACTGAAGGGTTGTCCCTTTTCTGAGCACTGGTGTTTCCTCTCTTAGCTTCTCTCAGGTTCTCTTTGGCTTTTACACATCCTATTTTCTCTTTCTCCTCTGAGCTTCTCAGAACTTTAATCATTATTTTGGCTCAGAATGGCTGATTTTGGCAAGCGACCAGCTAAGCCATTGTCATAGACTAATAGAAAGACTTAGTGTGAAAGGGACCTCTGGAAGGCTCTAATTGCCTCTCCTGCTCCAAGCAGAGCTAGCTCCAAATCTGGACCAGGTTTCGCTATGCCTCATCCAGATGTGTTTGGAAAATTTCCAGGGATGGAGGTACTCACCACCTCCCTGGTCTCAAAGGTGGAGAATATTTCCTTATGTTCAGTGGGAGTTTTCCCAGTTGCAGCTCATGCCTGTTGTATCTTAATCCTTATCACGCACCTCTGGGAAGAGGCTGGCTCCATCCTCCCCACAGCCCCCACCCTTTAAGTAACTGTTCTCAGACCATTGCTGCATTTTATCACAGCCACTGTAGTTTTGAATCTCCATTCATTCTATCTGGGATGGATTCATTATTTGCTGGGGTGGAAGCATCCTCTCAATTCTGTCCTGTAAAAGGGAATCAAAACTCCAAAGGGGATCAGTCTTGGGACAGATCTCTCTGAACAGCCCTCTTGGTTTGACAGAGAGATGGTCAGGAGCTCTGTGAGAACAGCCCTTCACCCACTTGCACCCCCATCCTCTTCAGAAATCCAGAGTATATTTCCCTGGTTTCTTCAGAGAACATCCTGTTGCACCGTGTTAAAAGCCTTAAAGTCAACATATTTCACATCTATTGCTTCTCTTTATCCACTGGGCCAGTTACTGTCAAAAAAATTGGTCTGATTTGAAATGATTTGTTTCTGACAAATCCCAGATGGTTCTTTTTCATCACCTAGAGATATCATATGCACTTATAAACTGAAAGCTTTGTACTTTGTTCTTTCTTCTTTCTGATACCAAAGCCAGGCTGAGACAGTGATGCCATTTACTCCATCTTAGTGCTGTCTTCACACTGCCCTTCTTCAGTCCTCCCTCAACATGAGTTCTGGATAGTATGGCTCAGCTCAGAGATGAAAGCACCTGGTGAAACTTCACCAGGCCCTGCCACCTTCTACATGTCCTGCTTTGCTCATCCCAGGGACTGAAGTGAGCCCGACCAGCCTGCAGCTCCCACGTCCTCCTTCGTCCTCACTTCTGAAACTGGCTGTGACAGTAGGCTTTCTACAGTTGCTGGGGACCCTGTCTGATGTCTCTCATCTTTTAAAGAAGGTAGAATTGTGTCTGAAATTGGCATTTGCCATCTTTCTGAGCACCCTGGCAACGTGGTCCCATAGACTCATGTGGGCTGATTTCCTCCTCTGTAGCCTTTTCCACCCCTTTCTCCTCGTTTACGTGTCCTTCTTATGTTGGAGCTCAGTCAAGAGTTCTCTCTTTAGCCAAACTAATATACTGACTTTCCTGAATGTTGGAAAGAATTGTTCTCATGCTCGGGGGAAGTTGTCCTTAAACAGCTGCCAGTTTTCCTGATCTCCTTTACCCTTCAGAGAGCATCTCCCCAGTCAGATGGTCACACCAATATCATTACCACGTCTCCAGACAGCTCTTCTTTGTCCAAGTAGTGCACCCAGCAGGGTATTACCTCTGGCTTGTGCATCCAAGAAGTTGTGTTAAGAGGTTGTCCCAGACAACTCTTACTCAACTCCCAGCTGTTATCACCATCCCACAGCATACCCGGTTTAAACCCCTCCTCACCAGCTTGATAAGCCTGTTGCTGCTCTTGTCCCACTTCGTGAGGTGAATTCCATCCTTGCCCAGCAGTCCTTGCTCACCACAGAAGGACACACATCATAGGAACCAAACCACTGCCTATGGCAGTCTCGTGTCAGCAGATGTGTGTCTCCATCCTACGCAGGAGGGAACCTGTGACAGCTAGCACCAGCTGCTGCCTCCTGCTCCTGCTGCTTTCTTCAGGTCTGGCTGAAACCTCCCTTCATGGGGCTTGGTCCCCTTCCTTGTATGGGAAGGGTCTGGTTTGCTAACACAGATGAGCAGGTAGAAAATGGTCATTTCCCATTCTGCCCAAAGTCACAAATGTCCGGTCTTGGAAGGGATTTCATCCAGAAGTCACCTCCTTCTAGTCCCATCTCTTTCTGTCCCTTCTCCTTTGCATCACAGAGCTCTGACTTTTTTGGCTCCTCAAGTTCTCTGCAAAGACCCTGTCACTCTCATGCTCATCCTCCCTGCAAGTGCAATCTGCTCCTTGCCCCCACAGCTCCTTCATCTGCCAAACCAGCATCTCAGCTGGTGCTTGCCTCCCACCCAGGAGCCCATCATCTCCCCCAGCCCCAGGAGAGGCACCAGCCTCTTCCTGCAGTTACAGACCACTGGTGCAAGCCCTTTTAATGAGGGACCCACCAACTGGGAAACAGCCAACAGCAGCAGTTAGCTGGAGAAACCTCCAGATGATAATTGAAGAAAACAGAAGCCACAAACTAGATTTAAGAAAAACAAAACCTAAAACAACAGATGAAACAAAAACAAAACCAACAACAAAAAAAACCCAGAGATAAAAAGAGAGGTAGATGGACAGACAGACAGATAAATCTATCAACCAACACACCCATAGAAAACTGCATGTGCAGTGGGGGAGAAGAAAGAAGGAACAGAAAACACACCAAACCCCTTCCCTAAAGAAATAAAAAGACAATGAAAAATACTCCACAAAACACTATAGGAGAAAAACAAAACAAACCAACCTGCTGCCCCCCGCTGCAGCAGTCTCAAAAGTAGAGCCTAGTTAAATAATTAAGGAATAATTGTTTCACTTTGCACTGTGCCAGCATGTTGCTCTTAGATACCCTCAGATTCTTCACCTAAAGCGTGGTCAGCGTGATAGGAAATGCTGAATATTAGCAAGAGGAGCAGGAAGGGTTTGCACAGGTCTGTGGTGTGTGGGGAGACATGCCAGGACTGAGGGACGAATCAGTCCTGCCAAGTCAAAATCCAGCACACCAAATCCTGCCTTTTCATACCCCGAGCTGCCAGCTGAGATCTTTGGAGCGTGCTGGGCACGGTGCCAGCCTGGTCCTGCCCCATGCACTCTGCTCGTCACGGAGTGAAAGCGGCTGTGCCAGGCAGGCTCCCTCCTCATTTTCTTGATCGGCTGCAAAACAAGAAAGTGAATGGAGTTTTTTCTGCCCTCATTGAAATAACATATTTCCGAAAGGGACTTATATAAATTTAGATGTAACATCTGGTATGTATGTACCTATGTTTGTATTGTCTACATATGTACCTATGTGGCTTCTAAGACCGTGACTTGAGCCGAGATGTAAATTGCAAAGTGTTCTGTGTGCAGCTTTGGTCTGAAAAGCGCTCACCGGTTCCTGCACTGCACAGGGTACAGAAGGTCCCCACGGGAACCCTGCCTTGCAACCTGCTGATGCCCAAAGGTTCACCCACTGAAGATTCAGCTGCTTTTTAACGAGTGTTTGCTATGCAAAGAGATCCTTCTGCAAAGCATCTGTCAGCTGGTGAGAGGCTGACTGTTGCTCACCCACCACAGCCGGCCTCACTGTAAAGGAGTGAGATTTAGGGGTTTGTAATAAACTCTGGGGTTTCCAGCACTGCTTATCAGAAGACCCCAGACTGGGCACTTCAGCTCTGGAGAGCTGCCTGCCTTGCCATGGGTTGGCAGGCACCTTGTAAATCAGCCGGGCTGTCTGATATCAATTTTCTCCTCGCAGAGGGATAGGCTACTGTGCGGCAATCCACATGAGCTGGGAATTATTCGGACAGCAAGGCGAAGTAAAAATGAATCAAAATTACTTTAATTCATCTCAAAGCCGAGATTAAACCTGGATTTTGTCAGAGATACAAAACAGGAAATAAATGTGCATGCAAATGTTCACGTTTAGCAAAGATCCTTTTCTTTAAGGTCTCTCCTCCAGTGACTGCGGCGAGATCGTGGAGTTGATCCAGACCGGGATGAGTCAGACCTGCTCCTGGGGAATGCGCATGTCTGCAGTGGTCCTCTCGCTGGACAGGAGCCCTGAAGCCTTGCTGGACACCCTTACTAATACCTTGGGAAGCAGGGCTCTCTCCTCTCCCTAAGCCTGTTTGTTTCTTGAGCACAAGCAAAGATAACTGGACACTGGGGAGTGTCAGCATGTGCAAATTTATCACTTGAAGTATATCAAGCCCTTGATCTCATTTTCCTAGGCTTTCAGAAGAAAATATCAATTTTCTTGTTGAGCTTTTCAGCAAATCTGCCTGACATGGGGCCGAAGGAGAAGCGCATGACTAAATTACATCATTTGGGTTGGTGCACACTCTGGAAGACACTGGACCTGGACACAACACAGGACATAAGGGCAACCAGAAGGACAGCTATGGAGCCAGTCCTGCCCTGCTTCTTTGGGGAAATACAGTTTTTGTAGCAGTATTGCTGACAGGGTGAGAAAATGAGCTGTCAGTGGAAAAAGAGCAAAGGACAAACGATGAGTGTGAATTTGATGTTATTCACTGGGCAAATGTTTGAACCTGATGAAATTCATCAGGCTTCAGGTATCTGTGAGTGTCTGGGCTGTTCCCAAGCACCTACCCAGCCCAAACCCTACATCACAGCAAAGAAACCAGCACAGATTGCCACGCTTTGCCACCACAGGTAAAGCCAGCTCCCTCTCTGCAAGGACAGCTATGGCACCAGCAAGTAGGTAGGACCAGTCAGATCCTCCTGACATCCCCACGAGGGCTTCAAACACTGCTCAGCAAGTCGGTACAATGCTCATGCTCTGAACTATTCCCATCAGAGGGAGGTATGCCCTGGGGTTTTGCTGAGGAGTAGAAAAAGACCCCTGCGTCACAGGAAGGATCACGAAACCCAGAGGCAAAGCATTTACAGGCAAAGTAATTCAAGTTGGTTTCCAAGTCAAAGTCAGTAGCATTCTTAAGAGCATCCCCATCCCCATCCCTACGTTACCAACCTGAAAAGGCTGACCAGGGTTGGCAGCTCTGATGATTCAGTCCTCTGAGAGCTGTTATTTTTCATACAGCCCCAGCTTGCAAGAGTCAGGGGATTACATGAGACACTCAGTCTTGAATGAAAATCATATCAGAGCCAAACTTGTGACTGCAGAGAAAAGCTGGAAACATGGTTCCTAACAGCTCCAAAAAATAGAAGGCAAATAAACAGAGATGGAGTTTATTAATTTTTAAAATCTCATTATTTTTGGACAGCATAATGTTTTCTGAGACCTGAGTCAAGTGTTTTGAACGCAGGGAGTTGGTGAGGGAGCTGTGGAGTGTCTCAGTGCTCTGCTGCCCACATTAAATGCAATCAGATAATGAGCTATAGACAGACTTGTCTCAAAGCCACCGTCCACGGTGTCTGTTCCCCGATAGTGTTTCTGGTACGTTGCCGGTGCATATTATTTTTTTAATTGTGATAATGTGCTTGATCTCCAAGAAGAGGTTGCAGAAGGAGTCGAATTAAGAAGTGTGTCACATCCACACACTCACTTGAGCATCCCAGAGGCTGAAATTAAGTCTTGGAAAATGAGATTGTTGGCTCTTAGCCTGGCTTACTTCATGGCCAGCTGTGCAGGCCCCCATCTCCCCCTCCACCTGAGCCTTGGCAGGGAGCAGGTCAGGACAGGACCTGGCAGAACTGGGGTAGACCCCAGCCTGGCACGGCCACGGTGTGAGCAGCTGTGCCAAGCGCAGTGCGGAGGCAGAGCAGCAGAGCGGTGAGCTGCTGCACTCCCCATCTGCGACTTGTTCACAAGGACACATGGTGGGCTTCCTTCTCCTGCCCCCCTCCACTGCCCCTGCTGCTGTCTGCCAGCTCTGCTTGCCAAGCTGCATGGTTGACAAACACCACCAGCATCTGAAGAAGACCACAAGCAGCTTGAGGGAGCATCTGCACAGACAAGGCACCACAGCATGTTCAGATGCAGCACAGAGAAAAGGAAGTGCCTCACTCACCTCACCCAGAGCATCCCTGAGAGCTCTTGAGCTAGCAGCTCTTGGGTAAATGTCCTCAGGTGACAGCAGTGAGTGGGATGACTCAGAGTTTTCCATGCTGACCTCAAAATGCGCTTATTCTGCAACCTCCATCTTCTCTCTGAAACAAATGCCCTGGTGTGAACAAGCAGGAAGGTGAGGGGCCTCTTCAGTAGGAACTGCCCTCAGGGTAGGTGTGATCTGCACTCTCCTGTCCCTTTGCTCACAGGTGGGTCGGGGTGTTTTGCTGGAGAGGATCTTTCAGGATAGAAGGTACATGTTTTCATCAGTCTTTCTAATGTGTCAAAGGGAGGAGTGAAAGGTCTTCCTCGAGGGGTGAAAACGAACTGGAGATTATCACATAAGAGATGTGGAGCATTGTGCAATTTTAAATAAGGGCTTGAAGTGAGCCGTGACCATTTGAGGAGGGAGGCGAGGTTGATTTATAGGTGATTTCTGAAAGAAAGGTATGGAGAAGGGGAGACAGAGAAAGATGAATGTTTCACACCTGCATCTTTGTGCCTGGCAGTCTTCCAGTACCTGGTGCAACCAGGAGAGCACAGATCACTGCTCACGACTCCCATACTGGTCACAAAACTGGGCTCAGCAGCATCCTCAGCCTCTCTGGAGCTGATCACCCTTGGCCTGCACTCAGCCTGTGCCAAGTGCTGTGCCTGAAAGGAATCGCAGGGAGCCCATGATGACATCATGGGGTCTATTATGCCAGTGAAATCAGCTCTCCATGTAGCCCTCAGATGGAAAACATTACTCCATTTGTGGCATGAAATTTAGCAGCCAGGTCACTGTCACATGCACATGTGCGTGTGCGTGTCCGGTCGTGATGGCAGTGCAGCACAGGAGATATAATTTTTGACATTCGTAGTTGAAAGCCAAAGGTGCTTTATTGACCTGACCGTGTGGAGCCTCAGGACTGGTCTGGTCTTGCCTTGGCCTGAGCTGCTTTTAGCTTGTTTTAACAACTGCCTCTCAATTAAGGAATTATTACTGTTGTAGTTAAGCTCCGCTCACACTGCGTATGTTATTGGTATAACAAATCCAGGTTGTCGTGCATAATGAAAAGAGCCCTTCATGTGAAGTGGGGCTGTGGGAGGCTACTGTGCAGCTCTCAAACTTAAGCTGGGAGCTGATGAAGAGGGAGCATAAAAGAATAACCCTGGGGTCTCTCAAATCGAGGCAGGAAAAAGCCCTCCATGAACATCAGACTTCTCCCAGCAAAGGTCTGAGGATGCTGGTGGTTCTCTGTGACTCCCCACCACCCCTCTGCCTGAGGAAGCCTGGCACCCTGGGCCAGGTCTCAGTACACGTAGACCCAGAGGGACACGGCAAAGGTGAGCAAAGCACCAGAGAAAAGGACGGGCATTGAGAAGTGGTTTGTATAACAATTTTGACTGCATTACTAATTAGGTTTTTCTGTATGAGTTAGACTATTAGACCACCAAAGCATTAACCAGACTGAACTCTATATGTATGATGTCTTCCCTTTTGCCCATATGGCACAAGAGTTGCCTGGAGGAGGCAGGCAGACCCTGAGCCCTGGGGCAGTTATGGGGTTTGTCCCTTGAGGTCTCTCCTCCAGCTGCCAGGTTTCAGTCCTAACATCTCCCAAACTGTCCTGGTGCAGGTGGGCATCAGCATGCCCTGGGTGCTGTCTCTGAATGCTTCAGCCCTGGGTTTTTTGACATATTCATTAATGTTGTATTGACAATTCACAGCCTGTAGCATCTTGCAGCTATTGACTAACACAATACTGCAGAACTGATGGAACAATCCCAGCCTGACCAGCTCTTCTGCTTCTGCTTAGGCAGTGGCTATGATCACCATCTGCTGAATGACCCTGGCAGCTTGCAGATGGTTTCAGAGTTTTCGGGATTAGTCTCAACCAGTTGTGAGATTTAGCTTCTCTGAGTCATTCCAGACTCCCGCATCTGGAAGTGAACTGGTACAAACTGGACAGGAGAACCCTTTGTTCTGGGTCTACAAGCATCCACATTTGTGCTTGAATGCATCAGCCAAGATAAGTGTGACTGGTTGGCCCAGTAAATGTACAGGTTGCACCCGGGGCTCTTATCTCTCCCAGGAGCTCCCACGGATCACCCTGGACATCGTAAGCAGGTTTCAGCTTCAGCTGCAAGGGCTAATTTTCTACCACCCCAGCTCAAGTACAATTTGCCAGTGTGCTTGGGAAAACTCCTTCCTTGGCACAGCCTTTGCCCCTTCCCCACTCAACCTGCATCATGAGCTGGGAACAGGGTCAACCTGAGCATTTTGCATCTCTCTGTGCTCCAGCCTAACTCCTCTCTGTGCCTTTCTGCCATTTCTAGAATAAACTGTCTCTGAGCGACCGATCTGGGTCCCGTGCCCAGGGCTGGCAGCAGAACCCATGCTGCAGCTGGTGAAGGAGGAAAGAAGGTCATGAATGAAGCACTGTTTGCCTTGAAACATCCCAAGCCTGCTGCTTATGGAGCACAGAAACACCAGTGTTTGCAGGGCAGGCCCAGAGCTGGTGGGTTTCCCGCAGCAAGTGCCTGGAAACCCTTCAGCAGGAATCATGGCTCCACTGAAAAGCTGGGGGAGGGAGGAGCACAACATCCCTTCTTTGAGTCTCACTGTCCCACGCTCCACCTCCCAGCATGGTCCTTCGGGGAAGGCTGCACACCGCTGGGGTGGTTGGCTGATACATGGAGGCTGTGACAGGACTGTGATTTTCTGTACCCAGTACAGAAAGAGGCTGTGAGGTTTTGCTGCTAGTTCCCATCTTGCTTCCTCTGGTTTATGCCTTTCTCCATTGTGCCTTTATTTTCACCCCATGCCTTCCTAACTGCCCTTCCCAGAGCTGGGCACTGCTGCCAGCACAGCTTCCCCTCCCTCAGGCCACCCAAACCCCAGGAGAGGCAGCTGGCACAGAAGGAGACTGCAGAAGGAAGCTGCGGCTGCCAGGAAATGTGACCAACAATATCTCCCCTCCCCTGGGGCCAAGCTGGATTTAGTGGGAAGTGGGGCAGAGTGATCCCTTGCCCAGAGGGTTAAATCATGCCATGGTCCTGCTGGGTGTCTGACCTTCACCTTCTACCACCAGACTGATCCACAAGAATAAACCCCACGAGGAAAAAGCATCATTCTTGAGCCCCACTGCAGTGAGTAATGACCTCCCCATCCCATGCCCTTCCTCATGTATCAAACCACCTTCACCCCTGGTACCCAGGGCACCAAGCCTTCATGGTCCACACCTCTGCTTGCACATATCCCCATGTCCACAGTGCACACACTCAGTGAACCGGAACCATGTGATTGGTGGCAGTGAGTTCAGACCTTGTCTCACTGTTCTCCAACACTGCTCCTCTGCCACACGCTGTTTGCCCTGCCAGCACTCACCTGCTCTCATCCCGATCTCTCCTCGCTAACAATGGTCCAGCGGTGATGATTCAGACCTGGCTGTCACGGGCTCCCCATGGCTGCTGCCAGAGCTTGCAGTGATCTGACAGCCACATGGCACCAGCTCACAGGCTCCTGGAGGGACAGGCAGCGGTTGGACCTGTCAGGAATTACCTCCTCCACGTGACCTTGGCAGGAGCATGATAAACCATGTTGTAGACCCCAGAACATAAGCGTTGGGGATTATTTATACAATACAAACAGTTCAAGAGACAGGCTTCTGTCATGTCCCATGGCTCGTGGTGGTTTGACTGTAGGAGGGAGCTGAGCCATTTCAGGAAGGCACACAGAAAAGAACACGTGGTCTCATGGGTTCTGAGTGGTCAGACACTGGCAGAATGGAAGCAGGAAAAGTTTGCCTTCAGCTCAGAGGAGATATTCATAAAATGGATAAGAGAGTTTGTGATGGGTCAATAGGCAGAACGGGACCTTGTGCAGGGGATGATGAGAACGAATTGGCAAAAGTGCTGGTTGAGACTCCTTGTAGCCTGAAACTACTGTGGTCCATCAGTGAGAAGGTGCCCCTGGTACGAACAGCACTGCCAGTCTGGCAGATGATGTCCAGCTATCTCATTACATCCAACCACAAACAGAAAACAAGAATGAGAAGTATTCATGAAACCATAACTCCTTGAGGGCTCAAGGCAGGTTTGTGCATCCTGTTACGCACCAAAGGGCAAGTTGCTGCCAGAACAGGGCACCAGGAGAGGGCTATTTCAGTGCCAGTCTTCTGAGTGACATAGGCAGAGAGGATATCAGCCCCCTGCTCCTCCTGAGCATCCTCTATCATTTGGCCATGAACACATGAGCTTTTCTGGCACCACACCTTCGCTGTCACCCCACCACCACCCTTCCAAGGTGCAGTGAGCTGATTTGAACTCCTGACCTGGAACTCGGCTGTAGTAAAACCTGGTTTTGCTTTATGAGGCACAAGCAATAAGGGTTTCCCATCACCTTGTACTGATCCTAATGTGGCCTATTGTTTGGATGGTCTTTGTCATCCACCTACCTGGAATTAGTTTTTATTTGCACCCATATTTTGAGGGAAACTATTGAATAAGCACCGACCCTGATCCTGATCTGCAGAGAGCCTGATTTTCCAGGAACTCTTTTTGTGAGGTCTGTCCTTAGTCCATTTATCAAGCGCTTGACTGATGCAGTTGGGTATTAATTTCACCAAGGTTTCCTAAAGAAGCAGGGATTATGCGATCCTGCTGCCTCCCAATCCCGCTGTTGCCACCTTCCGTCACGTTCAGCTGAGAGGTAGAGCTCTCAGAGATACCGTGTTCCTACAAAGACCATGAACGTACGTAGCCAGTCTGGAGGAAACAGACTCAAATTAGTGCTCTGCTGAGAAAGGCTTCCTTCGGAGATCAACCAAATTGCTTGACACACGAGGAAGCACGCAGGAGGCAGCCACAGGAAGCCAAGCGCGATCATTTCTGCTGCCTGCAGAGCTATTTTTTAAACAGAATAGTGTCTGACAGTGAATCAAACACCCAAGAAAATGTTAAAGACTCTCAGTTTGAGAAACAAACTCGTTTGTAAGTTAAGTGATGCTCGTGTAAGTTAAGTGATGCTCCTGGAAATAATAATTTTTAAAAGCAGCTTTCTTGGCTGGGGAATTGAACCAGCTTAAAGGAAATGAATCAGCTGTTGCGCTCGGGTCAGCTTCATGAAGTGCGAGTTCACTGGCCCAGCTGGCCTCAGATCCTGGTGTCAGCAGTGAAAGGATGACACCAGACTGGAACATGCAGCCTGGCGTGTTGGCTTGTGACAGCTCTACTTACCAAATGAGCTTGTGTCTTCACCAAGAACTAATTATGGATAGTGTTTCATCTCCACCCTGAGCAACCTGATCCTGTGCGGCCATCCACTGGAAGTGGTGTCACTGGCCTGAAGTCCCCTTGGTCACAGGTCCTGCCAGCAAACCTGCTCCAGTGTGGAGTCCACTCTCCATCAGTCCAGAGGTCCTGCCAGGAGCCTGCTCTAGCACAGGCTTCCCATGATGTCACAGTCTCCTTCAGGCATCCACCTGTGTGAGGTCTTCCATGGGCTGCAGATGGATATCTGCTCCATCATGGACCGACAGGACAAGCTGCCTCACATCGTCTTCACCATGGACTACAGGGGAATGTCTGCTTTTGTGCTTGGAGCACCTCCTCCCCCTCCTTCTTCCCTGACCTTGGTGTCTGCAGAGTTGTTTCTCTCACATATTCTCACTCCTCTCTCCAGCTGCAATTGCTGTCACACAGCAATTCTTTTCCCTCCTTAAATGTTGTCTCAGAGGTGCTACCACCGTCACTGATGGGCTCAGCCCTGGGCTTTGGTGGGTACACCTTGCAGCTGTCTGGTACCCTGGGCACTGGTGAGTACACCTTGGACCTGTCTGGCACAGGCTTCATTGGACATGGAGGAAGTTTCTAGCATCTTCTCACAGAAGCCACCCCTGTAGCCCCCCAGCTACCAAAACCTCGCCACACAAAACCAATACACCACTTCTGAAACTCTTGTTCACAGACCAGCCATGGATTTTATTTTGTTTTCCTTGTTTCCAGTTTTCCTTATCATTTTTTTTCTTCCTTTCGCTGTTGCAATTCATACCAGTAATCACATGTTTTTTCCTTTTCTCCATTCTTTCCATGTTGAATCTTTATTTCTAACAGCCCCCTTCATTTTGCCACTAAATCAGTGTGGACTTTTAGGCAAAATTGTCTTCTTTTTTTTGAGGTGAAATTATGACCTAATAAGCTCTCATTAAAGAACTTCCCATCTTCATTCAATTTTTTTTTTTTGATTAAAATTTCCCTCCAAATTAATTCCACTCATAATTTTCCCCAGCTTTGGGAAATGAGTCTTTTTTTAAGCACCATGTGAGTGTGTGTGTCTATAGATATATAGAGTTGGTTGGGACTGTTCTCTCTTTGCCTATATTAAATATAATCAGGTCATGATCATGGGTCCCTAGGCAACTACTAACTTCCAGCATGGTGATTAATTCGTCTTTATCCATCATAACGAGATCTAAAATAAATTACCTCATGTTGGGTGCAATACCTTTTCTGTTAGAAAATTACCATCTCTAATGTGCAATAATGCTAACGATGTTTGACTCCTGGCTGCACCGGGTCTCTGGCGCGAGCATGCACGCACAGGGCTGTGATGTCTCTTTCCGTGCCTCGCGGAGAGATGGGGATGTAGCTGCTCATTCTCCTGCCTGAGCTGCCTGAAAGACCTGTAGGAAATCCCAACCAGTCCACACTATGGGGGACATAAAGGAGGGAGAAGGCAAAGACCTTTCCCAGGCATGGCCGCCTGGGGACTTCAGTGGGGTGCCGTGTACCTGCAAGGTATGCTGAGATGGGATCCCAGACCTGTCTGCCTCTTCCCAACGCCTTGGCTGGATTTTCTGCCACTAGTGTCCAGGACAGAGATGACATCCAGTCAGGAGCATGTCTAATGATGTGATTGCTGAGGAAAGAGGCAACAGAGCTGCTGGCAGAGTGCGACCAGTTGAGCAACACCAGAGACGTGCAAGGCCAGGCACCAGTCCAGCTTGAGAAATCAGTCAGTGTCAATCTCTGGGGAAAAAAATAGCTCCTGCTCAGAGAAAAAAGCAGCTGCTGGTCTCCTCTGTCTTGTCAAGAGGCAACCTATGGAGACCTGTGCATTGTCCTTGGAGGAAACAAAGGTCCAGTGCCTATAGTGGCATTGTCTCCATTGCTTTTAATTTCTCACATCTTCCAGGGAGGAAAGGAAAGCAATGGAGACTGTGAGGGACTTGGAGTCTTGGTGCATGGGTACCTTACAACAACAGGCTGCTTTCATGTGGCCTGTGATCACCATGTTTGTCCCAGGTGAAGAGACACAAGCTATTTACATTGTAGTTACATATTGGTGAGGAGCAGGCCAAGGTGTCTCTCTGAAGCCTCTGCCCTCTCCTTGGGCTTCTTCCTTACCTTGAACTAACCACCAGAGGGAAAAAAAAAGTTTTGCAATTATTACGTAGAGCAAGGCTGGGAGCTCAGGCTGCCCCTTTACCCCAGATGACCCTAAATCCTGGACCAATAGTCCCACTGCCTTGCTTCCTCCCTGGCATGGCTACTCATCTGAATCAAGGTGAGACTGTTTTGGAGGGGAGACACAGCAATTGGAGGCATAGTGTGACAGGTGGATAAGCGAAGAAAACTTTGCCCCTGAGAAAGTGCAGGTCTACCCACTAAACACCCCTGTAGTCCCCATCAATCCTGGGGACTGGTCCGGACATTGCCGGATTATCTGTGTCCAAGGGATGGACAGGGAGACATGGGACATGAGGTACCCGAGTCAGGGAGCTGCAGCAGGATGAGTAGATTCAGCAGAGGCATCACAGTCTGCTCCCTGGTGCAGCGTGGCCAGTTCTATGCATTTCACTCAGATCAATCTGAAGCCCTTATCCATTGCTCGTTTAATAAATCCCCCTCCTTGGTTTTTCATCTCCTGAAGAGATTTCTTGCACCAGCCTGTGCTCAGCCTGTGAGATTACCAAAGGGAATGCAGTGACTGATCTCTGCAAGGGATGCTCGTACGTTGCAGTTTCCAGAGGATGTGTTTGCAGGGCTGGCTGAGAGCCAGGTGTGAGAGCAATCAAAGAATCCTGCCAGCCCAGGAGAGGATGAAGAAGACAGTAACAAGAAGCTGGGGGACATGGGGTGAGTTTTCTAGTCTGTTCAAGGGCTGCTCTGGGATAAAACTGAAAGATTTTGTTCAGAAAGCCAGGGAATGCAGCCATCTGAGAGCTCAGACACGGGAAGCCCTAGGACTCACCAGTGCCAGAAAACTTCATCTGGTGGCCATGCACATGCCATATGGCATCTGGTCCATCCTCAGCCATTCTGTCCCACATTCTCTTTTCTGTCCTGCCTCTCTGCCACAGTCCTGCCACATTTCCTGAAATCCCTTGGCTACTGGAATCTTTCTCAGGTCTTCTCCCATGCCGTAGCAACCTGCCCTAGGTAGAGATGTCCCTACTTGTGCAGGGAGGTTGGACCTCATGACTTCTAGAGGTCCCTTCAAGCCTAAAAAAATCTATGATTCTCTGGGGGCTTTGCTTCCCACACACTTCTTCTGATGGAGTAACTGGGATCTGAGCACCACTGAGTACAAAGAAGATGATGACACAGGCCAGAGTGGGACAGAAATCTTGGCATATTTATTCTCAGGGCAACAAGCACCATCAAGAGCCTATGTAAACTTTAATGAGGAGTTCAGGGCAGGGGAAATGCTTGTTAAAGCATTTGCAACATATTAAGTAAGTCTTTCCTCATAACATCACCTCTTACTCACTTTTCTTTAGCAATAGAAAACCTTAATAGAGAAAGGTCCCTTGTCTGAGGGACTTTTTGACGTTATTAAAGAAAGTAATGACTGTGCTTTCTAGGGCGAAGGAATAAATCAGTTGAATGATACAAGGTAGGGTGCTGTCATTGCTGGAATGTGATTCTGCTTTCCGTTAGGAAAAACAAGGCTCAAAATGCATCAACATGGCCAAAAAGAACAGCAAAACACAAAATATGCCTCTGGTGAGAGATCAAATTGCAAGTCACTGTTGGAGGAACACAGCTTGAGTACATTCAACAATCCATTCTTCTGAGACCTGGCAAACTTATGTCACCCGTGAAGTTGCTTTAACCCCTTCAAGGGGCTCATCAGTCGAGTACTTCCAGCAATAGCACAAAGGATGCAGCTGTGCTCGGGTGAGCCGGCCTCTTACTACACAGCAGGAAATAAGGAAAAAGACATGGGGGAGAGGAAGGAATTAGGGCAGAGGAAGACAAGCCAGAGAAGAGAAAGGAGCTGTTCAAGGCTCTGTTTTTTCAAGGTTTTCATCACTTTCAAGGCTTGGTTCAGGTATTCAGGGTGGGTATTGAATTCATCATTTCTGGCAAGGTTTCTCAGTTGGGTGATGGAAGGATGGATTCCCTCATCCCAGCAGTGGGAGGCCAGAGTTTCAGAGATCATTTCTTTTAATCATTATCTTCATTCATCTCAATGGATTGTTTCTTTACATCTCTTTTCAAAGGACCCTAAAACCAACCAACAGATATTCAGATTTTCTCCAACAATTTGCCCTGCCCTTGGCATGCTGAGGTCTGCCCCTGTGTTTCCAGTTTGTCTTGGTTTGTCATTTTAGAGATCTCTGACAGATTTTGGGAGCTCGGATCCTCACACAGCCTCCCTTTCCCGGGAAAACCCTGGTCTTCTCCTGAGTAATCTTCAGAGAGGAGCTGAAGCAGGCAAAGAGATGCTTCATATATGATGCCTCATCGAGGGTGTCGTTCACACTGCAGAGTGAATCCCTTGAATTAAGGAATCTCATAATTTAACATATCCTGAGCCCTTTCCTCACCTCACCTGTAAATATTTGCATGAGGACTCAGCCTGCCTTGAGACCCCTTCCAAGGCAGAGGGTGTAAGGTCCAGCATCCCTGAAGCCAGAGGCGTCCTGGACAAAGCTCCCTCTTATGAAATCTGTCCCAGTGCCGATCACGCTGTGAAGAGCACTCTCTGGAGTCACATTAAAGCCTGTTTGCTTGACAGAACATGTGCACTGTGGACACTTTTATTGTTTGTAGTGTAAGGGAAGTGGCTGAGAGACCTCTGAGCAGCAAAGGTATCACTCCCACAAGACAGGCTATTGGCACATTTTTGTCTGTGGAGCAGCTTAACCAGCTTAACCAGGTTTATAAATAGAAGAAAGCAAGGCAGAGGAGACAGGGTCTGCTCTGAATAGACAGGGGGAAGGTGGAGGGGCTGAGCAGCTCAGGGAAGGTCAGTCTGGCTGACTGCAGGGCCAGCTCTGAAGAATGACTTTCCTGTGGGTTGCTGCCCAGCTCTTGTGGCTGGTATAGATCTCAGGGACCCTGGGTGAGGAATCCCAGGAAAGAGAAGGGAGTTTTGCTGTCTGGCCTGCTCTAAGATTGTTTTACACTTGCCTGTGGTTGCATAACTTCATTCTACATTTTGTAGAATTTTGTGTTCTCTTTTCTGCCTCTTTGGAGCAACTTGCCTGGACTCCCGTTGCCACTGGGGAGTGGTGATGCTTCTGGGAGCAGCTCAGCTGTATTTCTTCAGACATCTCTCATAGCAGAAGATTCCCTGTGCCCTAGAAGTGCCAATTTCTCTCAGTCAACGGTAAAGGGAACCAGGACAACAAACTCTGGGGAGAGGAGAAGATGGGATTCATCTATTTTGCACATAGCTATGTTTAGACAGATGAAACCAAACCAATTATTTCCGCTTTTAAACATGCCAGGTTCTGGAGGCTAATCCAGGTAAAGCTGAACAATGGGAGTTGTTGCAACTCCTTGAAGATGATGGCTTCAAACCTAACAGTTCGTGCAGGCACGCCTCAGGGTTATGTACCAAAGAGAGAAGGAGCAGGAGTACATCCTGCTCCAGAAGGAGGAGTGAGATGCCTCACTGCACCAGCCAGCCCTGATCAGCAGCAGCAGTAAGCTGGGCACAGCACAAACAGTCTTTGATTAGATTTTGGGCTGGCAAGTGCACAGGATTTCTGCCAATTCTACTTCTAACCTTTGGAGGTGAGTTTGGAAGAGGCTTCTTGCTCAGGTTAATCACTGCAGAAAGAGGCAGAGTCTGTGCGTATGTCGCATGTTGAGGCCAGACATCTGCAGCCAAGTGTCAGTCCTGGAGCATCTCTGAGTTTCTGAGTGATCTGCCTGTGCTGAGAGCTGCCTGCTGAAACAGGCAGGGGTGGAGACCAAACCTTCCCGAAGGGTTAAACTGAGCTGTTCAGAAGATGAGTTAAGTTACTTCACATCATCTAAGCCTCTCTAATGAAACCTCCTCTTCCCCTTTGGAGGTAATCTTCCTTTGATCAAACCCTCTTCTCTTCTGATGAGAACACAGTGCAGTAATCAAGAAGCTAATCTGAGCTGGAGCAGCCTCCCAGACCCCTCATAACCCAGAGCATCACGCTCCCGGCGGCTCCTTCCTCACCCTCCCTGCTCAACTCGGTCTGCACCAGGCAGCTCCATCTGCACTCCTACTGCAGCCTCCCAGCCCTCCTCTGGCAAGCAAGCCTTGGAGAAACCGTGGTACGTGGCTGCACTAAGGCAGATGTTGTGCTCAGCTGCTTGTGCAGGGCACACGGGATCCTGAAAAAGGACCTGAGCCAGCCAGAGCAGAGAGGTCTGCCCACACCTTTTCCTTGAGTGAGCTCTCTCCAAATACTGAAAGGGCTTTTAAACTCTAAATCCAGTTTTATTAGAATATAACCTTGAATAAGTACATTTCTGAAAGAGGACAAAGTCCAAGTGACTAGGCCAGATGGAACAGAAATTAAAAAAAGCTTATAAACTACGCTTTCTCTTTTCACTGTGTCCCCATGGATGAGTTTTCACCTCTGGTTTGGTTTTATCTTACCCAGTGGCTTTCTGGGTTGTAATAGACTCTTACTGAGTCCTTTCTGGTCCCTGGCACATCTTTTCCTTTCTGCCACTTCACCAAAACACTTGTCCCAGCTGTGAAAATGCCATCCCACTGCATGAAAAATCTCACTGGGCAGGATCAGGAAAAATGACTCAGAAAGGACAAGATCCACTGTGCCTGCTCTGATGTTGATAGAAATTGCAGCCTACAGCAGGGAGAAGCTGGGGGCAGGGAGGGGAAGGGGCTCCTTTACCTTTCCTTCCTCAAAGGAAGGGCAGAAGTGATTTTGTGGGAATACACCAGGTGCTTGAATCTGTTAGGGATGCTGGACAGCATGACCTGTTGTCCAGACATGATGCTACTGGGATTTATCCACATCCTACCTCAGCAGTGGGCTCTTGGCATGTCAGAGCATCTTACAAACACTAAACTGCACTTAAGACGACGAACGAGCTGCTTTTCTCCCGGCACGATGTGCATATGCTTGTTATCCCCCACGCTTTCATCCTCGGGTATGCACTCACCACTTAAGAGGCAGAGGTGCGGGACTTCAGTGCTTGAAAATGCAAATTCAGGTGTGAACATCCAAGAAGGAACACAGGAGCAAATACTCAAATGGTTGAGCCCCTGCAATGCTCCTTGCACTGAGAGAGGCACCCGAGCTTCCCTGAGCACAGGAACGTTGCACTCTGCTCAGCAAGGAGACACAGCTCTGCAGAGTGGAGCTGGCCTCCTGCGGAGTGGCAGGTGCTGATTAGCTATAGACAGGACATCATCACCCCTTACCAAAGGTGGAGAAGCCAGAGGGGACCCCAGTGAGTATGTTCCAGGGCTGCCTGTTATCAGGCAACGCAGTTTCATTTCACAGGGGCAGATTGCAAGAGGATTGTGCAGCCGGAGGTGCCAGGCTCAGGAGTGTTTCTTCTCCCCTGGGTCTAAAGCATTTGGGTGCTGCATTATTGAACTCCCTGGGAGGAGATGGAACTCCCACCAGAGCCCCTCTCCTGGTTTTCTGCCTGCTGGAGTGGAGGAGCTAGCTGTCTGGTGAAGCCATGTGTGACTGTCCCACAAGGGGTGGGAAGACATATCCCTCTGCCAGCAGCAAGCAATGACAAAAGTGTCATTGCCTGTCCTGTATTTAGGAATAATTTTGTAGCTGGATTTCTCCTGCTGTTTTCCCTGGGGACTTCAGCCTCTTTTGTTCCTTCTGATGAGCGTTAGGCAAGAAGGAGCATCCCTGAGTGTGTGGTGCTGTGTCCCACAGGGGGTTTCTGCTTTACCCTTGGCAAGACACAGCCTGCACTCCATGTCCTACCTGAGCAGTCTCTCCTCTGTCTTCACTCCTGTTGGACCTAATGTGGACACAACCACAGGACCAACATCCCAGACTCTGGTGCAATCCATGTCATGACCATGTCAGGTGGAACCAGACCTATTGGGTAAATGGGTTGAGAATCTCAACTTTGACAGCCATATCTGCAGATTAAACCTTTAAGCAACATCTTTTTCTTTTCTTTGTTTTTTTTTTTTTTTTTTTTTTTTTATTAAAGCTGATTGATTTCTGGCACACATTTCCTTCTTTTGAGGCAGAAGGGATATCCTAACTTTCTCATTTGTGCCAGTGAAAGCTTTTTAGATGGAAGGTCTGTTCATGAGCCATTTGTTTTATTAACATTCTATGTGNAAACCTCATGAAGTTCAGTGAGGGCAAGTGTAGATCCCTGCGCCTGGGAAGGAATAACCCTATAAGCCAGCCTAAGTGAGGGGTTCATCTGCTGGAGCACAGCTCCACGGAGAAGGACCTGGGAGTGTTGGTGGACACCAAGTTAACCATGAGCCAGCAATGTGCTCTCATGGCCAAGAGGGCCAATGGTGTTCTAGGGTGCATTAAGAAGTGTGTCCAGCAGGCCAAGGGAGGTTCTTCTCCCTCTCTACT
>VWZY01001097.1:0-33792 GCA_013399075.1 Chloroceryle aenea | reverse complement strand
AAGATCTGGGTGCAGCATTTCTGGGTGGGCTTCTTTTGCCAGTGTTCAGCAAGAGGTCAGGCTGGGTCCCTCCTAAAGACTGAATCCTCAGTAATGAGCAACAGAGAAAGTCCTTTGAACATGCCAAGGAGTGTTGCCTCTCATGATGCT
This sequence comes from Chloroceryle aenea, assembly GCA_013399075.1. Lineage (NCBI taxonomy): Eukaryota > Metazoa > Chordata > Aves > Coraciiformes > Cerylidae > Chloroceryle > Chloroceryle aenea. The sequence goes on along the minus strand of VWZY01001097.1, from coordinate 33,642 downwards.
GTGTCCTGCTGGGCTGCACAGCAGCCTGCTCCCTCCTAAGGCTTTTCACGCCTCAGGCATTCATTATCACTTCATTAAATGCAATGGCCTTGGGACTTCCAAACAACCATCTGGTGACCACTATGGAGGGTCCACCACAAACGTGCTGTTGCTCAGCAGTTCAGGGCTGAGAAAACTTGACACACCTCTGCCTGCAAAGGTCTGGATCCACCTATGCTTCAAGCTGGTGTAGCCACATGCTGCTGCTAAATGATAGATGCCTACCATCCTCCTCTGTGGGGCTGGTTCTATCTTCACTTTTCCTCCAGCACATGTGTTCACTGGGCTGGGGCATCAGTCTGAGCTGGGAATGGATCTGGTTGAAAACCATCTCAGACTTCCCTTCCAGGGGGAATAGGGCCCTTCCCTTCTGTGCAGGGACTAATGATGTTTCCGCAGAAAAAACAAAATGCTCAAGACTGGAGGAGTCTCCTGGGGATTGTGAATGCCACCTCTTAAAAAAAGGAAAAAAAAAAGTGTAAAAGGTTTGTGTCTTTCTGTAACAACCCTCTCCAGCCCAGGCTGGTCAGAGGTGATGCTGTCTGTATCCTGTGTTTTGCTTGCCCAGCCCTCCCTGGTGTCACCCCGGGGAGAATGGGGACACTTCCTTGTGGAGGTCCTATTTCTGACAAAGCAGTGGCAAAGGGAGCAATGTGAGGATCAAGCACCCCTGTGGAAGTCGTGGTTTGTGCTGAGAAGGGAGCACGGGACCCCTGTCCACCCCAGGAAACCTGAGCGCTGGAGAAGGGCATAGGGGGATAGCTGCTGCAAAATGCATCTCTAAACAAATGACCAGAATTACAGATTATTTTTGGCTTTCTTGGCCTGGATGGAGGTAGTGGGTAACAACTCCATGGCTCAGCATGTCCCACAGGACAGAGCAGCTCTCTGCTGTGCGGGATGGCAGCATGACAGGGCACAGGGGCTTTGGTCAGGACCCACACCTGCAGCCTGTGACTAAAGTCAAGGTATGGAACACAAATCAGAGGCTTTCTTCCAGAGCAGAAGAACAAGAGCTGTTCTGAAATCACAGCTACAGCCCAGTGGGACATCAGCTTTCCACTGTGGGAGAGTGCAGCCTCATGGGGGTAAGCCAGCATTGCTGCTCTGCAGGATGGAGACCAAGAGTGGTGCTGTGGGAGATGCCTGCTAAAGCTTCCCATGGGCTTGAACCCCTCCAGGTTTTGCAGGGGGCAATTGGGAGGGTTCATCCTTAGGCTATGGGTGTCCAGGTGCCCTCTGGTAGGGGTATGGTACCATGTTCCACCATGGTATCATCGGGGTTGGCAGTTAGAGGATGTGAAACAGCTACAGACTAAAGCTCTAGAGTAATAAGGAGGCAGGAACCCTACCTTCTGACAAAAGCTTGGTGAGCCTCTGAGAAAGGGATGACTTAAGGTGTCTGATGTCACCTCCTGCATCACAACTAGTCATTCCAGGACCTTAGGAAGGTCCATATTCCTGGATACCTGGGTACCCAGGTGAGCACCTGCTTTGTAAGGATGACAGTTACTGCACAGTGCACCACCCAATAAGGACGATCCATCCTCTCTCCTTCAGGACTGTGAAAATAAACTCAAGAAGATGGGATCATCCCCCACAGCAACAGTTTGCAGAGAGACCAGAGCAGGAGCACAGGGAGGTCCTGACAGCTTGAGAAAGGCCTGATTTTTCTGCACCTTGCACAGGGGATACAAAAAACTCCAAAAAGAAGTCTTTGTCTCTAGAGGACTAGATGCAGGGGGGATGTTTTTAAATGGAAAGATAACTTCCAGAGCAAAATGCTGCCAGCTTCTTGGAGGAGATCAGAAATTCTGTGTGCTCTGGAGTTTAATCCAGGTGCTTCAAAATGGAGCTCACCTGCACAGACACTTCTAGGTTTGTACTGTCTTCTTGTGATTAAAAAAGGAGGAAAAACCCATCCAAACCCCACCTCCCACATGGTCTGTTTTCTGAGGACTGTGTCACTCCCTGCATTTCTGTGGTAGGATTTTCTTGTTGGCTTCTGCAAGCTGGGCTCGTTAGTCGGTGGTCAGGCTGACTTCACATTGCCTGTAATGAATGTAAGGGCTGCTGTCTGAGTGAGCTGACACAACTCCTTTTCCAGGCACAATCTCTCCAACTGATTTCAGCTGTCAGATTGGGAATGAGAGGAAGATCCCACTACTCTGAAGAGTTCAAGGGAGCTGGAACTGCCTTGAGAGACACCAGCTCTGGACCCTCTGCCATGACTGCTGGGGAAGTCAAGGGTGTTGCTGATGGTGGAGTAAAATAACCATGGGGCTTTGAGAGCAAAGAAAATGGTGAAAATGTCCTTGCAAAAGATTTGGATTAAGCACTTGAAATACTAAGGCATGTTTGTTTTGGAGGGATCACCCCACAAATGGCAGAGAAAAGAAGGAATTAAAACAACAGGGGCAAAATCCCCTGAAAAAAATGCTCATAAATGAGCTCTGTCTAGGCTTAGGAGGAGCATTAAAACATGTGAAAAGAGGACATGTTTCTGCTGGCATTTATTGTCCAAAGAGTATAATTTAAAGATTCATGCTAGAATGAGAAATAAAATCTAGAGAGATAACATAATGAAAAGCCAGACAATCACACAGCCTTACCCTGAGAGACAGGCAGCAAAGGATCAATCAGATTTCAGCCCTTCACATAAAAGAAGTGGGTTCTGCCTTTTATTAAGCTGATGCAGTGAAAATAAGACCTGTTCTCCATTGTACCAGGGAAAGTCCAGAGGGCTCCAGTGAATCAGAGAAGCAGCAGCAGCAGCTAATCCCCAGGAGAAGGCTAAGTGAGATGGGACCATGTAGATTCTCTGCAGTCAGCAGGCAGTGTGGGCTGCAAGCACCACTCCTGTAATGACAACTGGAGTGCAAACACTGCTCATAGGTAGCAGGATCTCATGATTTGAGCTACAAAGTTGGGAAAGCTCTGTTATAAGCAAGACAACCAGGACCATGAGCAAGAACAGAGTGGGGGCTGAGGCGTGGGGCAGCACCATGCCGCAGGGTTGACCTCGAAGGTGCTGTACCTGGTGTGTGCAGGCTGGTGGATATACACACATGCAAAGCTCATTCCTGACCGAAACAAGACAAAACATCTGGAATGTTTAAAGAGCTCTGATGCTGTCTCACCTCTCACCAGGTGCTGGGTCTACCCCCCAGAGCTGCAGGGCTGCTGCAGAACCGTTGCTGAGAGGCCACGCACAGCTGGGCTGCTGCATTCAGACCAGAACAAGGGCAAGAATGAGTTTGTTCGTGCTGTCTGCCTTTGCTTGTCCTTTACAAGAGCTCGATTAACACAAGTCATAGTGTCTGGCACGGGGTGGGGAAGCGTCTCTCTGCAGCCCTTCAGACTGCAAACCTCTTGGGCTGACAGCACTGAGTAGCTGGTGCCTTGAACATTGCTGTGCAAAGCAACCCGGAGAAAAGCTCCTTCCAGATTCACCAACAGCTTTCTGTGTCCAAAGGACTAAGAAGCCTTCTCAGTTTGACTGCTGAGTCTCCAGGGGGCAATCAGGTACAAAACACCTTCCCTGCACCCCCAGAGAAATGCTCTTCTCTGCAGCAGGGTCTGAATCCACTTGCTGCTTTGTTTTGCTCCCATTTTCACACCAATTGCACCAGAATCTCCTGAGAGATGGAAATTCTTCCTCCCCTACCCAAAAGCGTGCTGGATGGATGCAAGGACAAAGTGTCAACACCACCAGCCTTTCAGGAAGCTATTAAAGGAAGTTTTCATTCCACAGAGCTTAATTTTGTGTCTGAGAGAAACACTCCACAAGTGAAATGCCACCCAAATGAATAAAATGCAGAGCTTAGCACTGTGCACACTCTGCATCTCAGGTTTGGTATTTAATTAGCAGCTGGCAGTTACTCTCCTGCTGAGAGAGGCTATGGATCACTAGGAATAAACGGTCAGACACAAACTTTCTACTCCTGCCATTCAAGGCACAAAGCAAAGCCCAAGGAAACTGGTGCCTCTGCCCACCAGTGACAGTGTCTCTGTTTAGCTCATATCTGGGGCTACTGGACTACAGCAGTTGCTCTATCACACAGTGAGCCCTCCCCAGGCTAGAATGGGCATTGGGAAAAGGAGAGGAGACTCCTGGGTTGAAATGAAGAGGGATTTAATGAAACAGCCAAACTAATACCAACGCCAGTATAAAGGGAGCAAGGTTATACTCAGCCCAGCCACTGTATGGTGGTCACAAACACCAGGAAAGCATCCTCGGGAGGAGAATGGTTGAGCGAGTCCCTCCAGGGATCAGGAGAAGGAAGTTGTGGAGCAGGATCAGGAGGAGCCCAAGCGAAAGGAGCCCTGTCATCAGCAAACTTATCCCTTTGTACCGAGTGTGACGTTTCTGGTCTGGATACACCCGGAACCAGCCGGGGACACTGCCCCAGCTGACTCCAAACCGCTCGTGGTCTGCAGACCACAGCTGGTCAATGGCTCTGTCCCAATCAAACCAGGACACAGAGGACTTCACAATGACTATGAGAGACTCAGGAAATGGCATTAAACCTCCCCAGGTTCAAGAAGCTGATCCCACAGGTGGGACTGAGCCACAGTAAGGGGGACACACAGGACAGGACATCACAGATTTACAGGGACGTGAGCGGATGGGATGTGTCAGAGCAGTGTAACCTGCATGAAGGAGCCAGAGAGAGGCCAAGACAGCTCTGAAATCCCCAACACACCAGGTGACCCATCTCCAGAGTGGCTCCTTCCCCAAGGCAGAGGACAGGCATTCACAGGGAAAATTCCACTCACAGCATTCATCTTTTTCTCTCTTTCACTGATTCTCCATGACACTGGAAATGCTAAGGGAGGATTTTTATCTTTTCTCACTGAAAAACTATGATCAGCTGGCTCAGAAAGCTGATGGTGCACTGCCTGGAAAAAGTGAGGTTCAGGCTTTTTGTTGAAATCATTTTCCTTTCTGGGATGTGTCCTTTGTAAACCCACCAGAAAGGGATTTCTCTTTGAGTGCACATGACCCAGAGTGCCTCACACAGCTCACTTAGAGAGGATTGCATGAGGACGATGAAGAAACTGACACACACATGGACACACATATATCCAGGGCTTTGTTTCCTCACAAAGCAGGCACTTCCAGCAAAATAACCAAATGTGTACTTCCCATTGAAAGTATTTGCATCCAGAAACACTAGAAGGTGGCAACCTGGGCACCCAACAGAGACTCCCAAGGAGCCTGCCAGTGTTACCATGACCTCCTGTAAGGTCTGACAATGCCCTTCTGCAGAAGGGTGTGATTTCAGCCAGCCAAGTGCCCTGAGCTTTGCAAACACGTGCATGGTTGTCCTAGAAAAAAAAACCTTCAACATGATTTTTGGAGTCCCTAACAACACTGAAGCATGTCCATCGGCACTCTGGGAAGCTGCTCTTTATCTTAAACTGTTTTAAACTCTCCTTCTCTTCAGAAGAAAATACCTCCAGGGCAGGGTGCCCTGGTTTTGGAGGTTTTGAATGGACTAACTGGGTAACACAGAGCACTCTACACCGGTCTGCCACAATTATCTCACGCTGTGGTTTCAAGAGGTGCCTTCAGCTGCCCCCAGCTGAGAATGTCTGCAGGCAGCTGAGGGGTTCTTTACAAGGATTCCTGTGGGACTTTGTATGTCTGACACAGGCAGAGAGGACTGTGGTGATGTGGTGGCAGCTAAACCCTTGGGACAGAGGGGAGAGATGCAGAAGGACTGCAGAGAGATGGTTACAGGCTGCTCAGGGTGATGACAGCCCATCAGTGCTCTCAGGGCCCTGACCCACCTCTGATACATGTCCTTCCAGCATGAACTTCTGAGCAAGTGACAATAATAAGACAGTTGTGCAAGACAACCCCAAAAACATTTTGCTGGCATTGCTTGCTTTTTGACTTTTGTCTCTGACACTGACTAAAAAATATGGAGAGCATTAAGATATCAAAAAGAGAAAAGAAACAACCAACCAAACAAAAAAAAAACACCCTTGTGGGTGGGTAAGAGAAGAAAGTCATGCACAGTAAGGTTTGGAAAGGCTAGGGCCAGTTCAACCCCCCTGTTGGAGAAAGGGGCTCATTGCAGAGATGTGGGACCCTGAAGACAGTTTTCATCAGTCACAGCTCTGTTTGCATCCAGTACACCCCCATTTCCCATAAAGGACAGTTTCACAGCTCTACGAAAGCTCCTCCTCATCATAAGCAAGTGTTGGTCAAATGAGCTGTGAGAAACCTGCCTGGGAAAGGAGCATCTGGCATCAACCACCAGCCTTCTCATGAACCAGGTCAAAAGGAGGGAGCTTGGAGGAAACCCACTGCCCTTGTTACAAGAGTGTGCAAACAACATGGAAGTAGGACACCACGGGAAAGTCAGGACTTTACATTCCTTTATATAAACATGCTTGGTGTGTCAGTCAAGCTTTATAATTGCAGTGGTCATCCTTAGTGCCACATGGGAACTGTCGGGCAGGACAGGAATCCTTGGACAATAAGTGATGCCCACAGTAATGGACTTATCCCACCAGGGAAATGAGGCAAAGACACCACTTCTTTGCTTCATGTTCCCTTTATTCCTTTACCTCCTGCAGTATACTAGCTTTAGTCTTTCAGATTAAAAAGCCTCTAAACAAGGAGTGTCTGGGGATTAATTTTTGCACAACTTTCTTCTTCTCTCCATCTTCTTTGGCTCGGTGACTTGCAGAAAGCCTTGTCCTGAAGAGGCTCCAGTCTTAGCTGATATTACAAATAAACCAAGCCCTGATACCATCATTTCACAGTGTGGCTCTGAGCACAATGAACAAACCATTCATCTAGATGGCCCACACAGGGTGGACTCAGATCTTCCATCAGCCCTGTGCGAGTCAGGACTGTCACTTTCTAGAAGATAAACAAAAGACAAATTTCCTACAGGAAAATAGAATGGTCTGTATTCTCCTACTTCAGCCAACCATCAAAACGCCTGTTCCCACCCCAAACCACAAGGACCAGTGATCTTAGAAGAGCAATGGCTGGAGGAGATGCCAGATCAGGGAGCAAAGCTGTGCATCAGCTCCTCCTGCCAAACAGACTCATGTTGCTCATCTTGCCTTTCCAGCTACCTGAGTGCTTGAGGAGATGGAGCTGCCAGAGCATTGATGTCATTTTCAGCTAGAAATATTTCACCGAGGACACACCTGAACATTAAAAACTCTCTAAAATCATTATTAGATCTGTAAAGAGTTCTTTTAGACCTGAAATTCTTTCTTTCCTGTCTTTTCCTGGCACAGGCACTGGGGGCAGTGCAGTGGGTTCCTCTGCCTCCCTTCGTTCTCCTGGTCTGATCTTTGTGTTGCTGTAGTCGGGATTTTGACTCTTTAAAGGACAGTCAGGACCTTTGTGAAGCAGCCTGGAAGGAGCAGCTCCTGCTGGGAGAACTGGAGGCATTTCCCTGACATGCTGCATTTCCCTGGCTCATGGGTTTGTTCTCCACAGGGTTCTCCCACAGCCCAGTGTACCCTGCTTAGCTCAGAGGTTTCTATCTGCTGTCCATCCATGTGGTTTTTGCTTCATTCTTTTTCTCCTCTGGTCTTCTGCTCTTTGTTTCTTCTAGAACATCCTTGTCCTATGCTTGCATCACTCAGTGAGATAAAGGATCAGCTGGATCTCTCCAGTTGTGCAGCTTTAGTGCCGAGGGTGTAATTCCCCATCATGAGTCAGAAGCACATGCCAAGAACATCTGGAAAACTTAATCCCTGTAACACTGCAGACCAACAGCCACAAATGACACAGCCACAGGAGAGCAGGCAGAGCCGAAGGTGTTCCCAGTGCCCCAGAAGGCTCCCTGCTTTCCACAGGGCTTCCTGAGTTACAGTGACCGAGGACTTCAGTGACTGTACCATGCTTGCCTTGAAAAAGGTTTGGACTCCAAGAGTCTGTGGATGCTGTTAAACCTGTCTCTTTGTCCTCCCACAGCCTGATGTCTGCTTGTCCTTTCTCACGACAAGAACCGACCAGAGTAACACAGACAAGGAACACGTAGGGCACGGGCAGCACATGGAGAAAATCTGCCTGGTGACAACAGGTCATCCTACAGCAGAGCTGACCCCATGGTTAGCCAGACTACCACGAGCTTCCATCTAATCGGTCCCACAGTAATTAGCCAGGAACAAGCTCTTCCTCAGCCTAACGGGTTGTTGTTATAATCTGTGGGGCAGTTGTTACCTCGTTAATTGGGGAATTGCTTCAGAAGTTCGGGTGTAATTACCCAGCAGTGGCAGGGAGAGGAAATTATGGAGCATTGCCCTCGTTTTAATAAATTAAAAGTTGTTTAACCACACATGTGCTGTGGAGCAGTAGGAGTGTCAGGAGGGCCAAGCAGTGAGGAGACCACATAGAGACAGTTGTAATCACCAGATGCATTCAGGAACAGAAGCAGCAGCTGGATTGTGATCGGTGTCCCTGGGCTGTGCTAACCCCCAGGAGCAGATCTGTGGTGGAGATGCACTGGGAATATTCAATGTGGTAACTGGGCTTTGCAGGTCAGCTCTGCCTGTGACACACAGATATTTCAGACTGCTTCCCAAAGAGAATAACTCTTGAAAGCCATGCACTGAATTCAGTAGATCTTTCTGCAGACAACCCCTGCCCACCCCAGTGCTGCCCTGCTCAAACCCCAGCATAAATCAATGCCTCATAAATGGGCAAAGGTGAAACCCTCACTCCCCCCTCACCCTGTGGTTCTTGCCACAAAGGTCACGCAGAGATGTTACAGAGAAGTGACAGATGCCAGTGCTCCACTGGAAGGACCTTATGGCACCCAGAATATGTTCTGCATCCCAAAATACAGAGGAGAAAATAAATGGCAGCACGTGATTCACATGATATCTTTGCCAGCACTTCATGCCTCCAGTTGCCAGATTGGCTTATCCTTTATCATTCGGTTTTGAAAAGGAAACAAAAGACCCAGGGGAGAAAACAAGAGGGACAATTCATTTTTTCCAGGAACAGTGACTGGAAAATGAAGACATGAAATTTGGCATGAAATGGAAGGGCCTGAATCACAAGTTACAAACCTCAGCGTGGGTTTGAAATATCCTCATGGACTCCTTTCAAGACTTGCTCAGATGAAAAGTTTCATGAGCAGAAAAAGCCAAGGGCCAGACTTCTTTCCAGGCAGGAGACCCACAAGCCTGGGAGGCATCCTGTCCACAGCCCAGCACTCCCAGCACTCCCATCACATGTAGCATGCAAGCAAAAATACGACACAAGCCTGCCAAGCCTCTGCTCTCAGCCTCGTCCTTTTGTTTACTGGTACAATGAGTTGATTTTACCTTTCCATAAAATCCTCTGAGGATCTGGAGTGGGAGTCTGCTGCAGAACCGCAACCAAGCATGACCTGTGAGTGCTGACACACGAACACATCCAAGGATGAAGGCTGGGACAGGCGCCCCGAGGGTGCTGAAGAGTTTCAGGTCCCCAGGAGCATTGCAGGGAACTGGTCAGCCTGTGGACATGTGTCTTTCCAGAATGCTTGGCAAAGCTAGGGGTAAAATGAAAGGGGCAGGAGCCCCTGGAAACAGTGAACTGGGAGAAACAGAACAGAACCTGTATGCATCATATTTTGATGAGCAAAAGAAAACCAATGGTGTCTGAAAGACTTGGAACAAATCTTAGATCACTTCTTCATTACACCAATACCTGCACAACTCTGGGGGTTGCTTAGGGCACAAAATGCTTAAACTGAGCCCCTCCAAATGGCAAGGGGTGATTCGTGACCCTCTCCTCTTCAGTACAGAGTACCAAGTACTTCCCCAGCCCTTCATGCTCCTGTCAGCTGCAGTAACACTCAGAGGGCACGTCCAGAGCAGGATGGTGGCTGCTGGAAAAGGGCTTGGGTGAGGGTAGCTCATTCTGGCTCTGCAGATCCCAGCTCTCCCCACTCCCTCTGCTTTTGGAGAACTCATTTCTCTTCACGCCGTAAAAAGCACAACATGAACGGTCGGTGCCTGGGATGTATCTGGGTGACACAGTTTTCAGCGCTCATCAGAACAGACATGTCAGAGAGCCCTGAAAACAGTCACTCACTGAATGTGTTTTCTCTGTTTTCTNNNNTTTCTCTTTTGTTTTTAAACAAAAAAAAAAAAAAAAAAAAAAAGTGGTGGAAAATGACAGTGGATGTGAAGAAAGCAGCACAGTCCTGGGGCAGAGCCCACAGAGACCCTGGCCTGCTTGATCTCAATGAGCTCCAGGATTTTCACACATTTTCCTGCATCTTTAGCCTCTGACGTGGATCGGAAACTCCACTAAACATCGTTGTTTAATTGGATTCCTCAGATTAGCTGCTCTCTACCTGTCTCAGTCTCCTAGTCCTCCCACGGTCTCAGTTTGGGATCCACGCTCCTCGGAAGGGATTTTTCTGTCACCACCCACCGGTGCACTGGAAATGACCCTCAGCTGCTGAAAACACCAATTACACTACGGGGAAGATTTAGTCATATTGGTTAAAATTCATGTCCCCATTGGATACAGATGTAATTAAATCTTACTATCATTATTGTGTAATAAAGGGCAGCTGAAATTTATTTAATATGTGCTAGGTGAGAGGTGCTTCATTATAAAACTCGGTTATAGATCCTTAGGGAACACTGCTCAGAGAGCAGAGAACTGGCAAGTAGAAAAGCAAAGCTGCCTGGGAGGGAGGAAGGAGCACACTGGAGGTAACATTGCCTTGGAACCCACCAGGGTGCAGTCAGGACCCTCGAGGGTTGGATGTGGCATTTTGGAGAGACAGAGTGAGGAAGGGATGTTGTCACTGCAGACACCTGGGAACAGACCTCCTACTTGTGATGGGGACCTCCAGGCTCATGCTCAGGTCCCCAGTGAAGGAAGCCAGCACTCTCATGACAGGCAGTTCCTCAGAGCCACAGGCTTGGAGAAAAGCTTCATCCCCGCGGGATACATATCCTGGGTACGTAGTAGTTGCATCTCACGTGAATTATGGCCAGAATGTTTGTTCATGCAAAAGCTCTGCAGGAGGCACTGGGAGCACCGGGTGCAACAAGACTTGGTGATGTAGAAAGAAATCTGTGCAAGTGTTTTTTTTCTAGTTTCCCTCTAAAACCCAGCATTTGCAAACAATCCTTTAAAATCAAGGTTTAATTTCCCCTTCTCACAAAGCCCATGGCTGGATGGAAGTGCTCACCATCACTTCTAACCCCGACACCAGTGGCAAGCCCATAGGAAACTGGGAAGTCCACAGGCAAGTATTTTTCAAGCAGGCTGTGTTTTTTTTCTCAGGACTTTCCATACTGCCAGGAAAGCACACGGGAGCAAAGACTTCCGACCTTTTGCAGTCACATACGTGTTGCATCATCAGCTCTGCTGGGACTATTTCAGATGTACTAATTATAACAATAACGTGGAGAAACAAGTGTAGGGATCTAGTTGGGACCGTGCAGCTGATGTCATGACTCTAGCAGGTAGCAGCAGATGTTAGCGCTTTCTAAGGCCTGTGAGTCATGGTCAGACACCAGATGAAGCTCTGAGCTATTGTGTGATTCAGGGACTGACTAGCAGGGTGGATGAGCACGATGAAGGAGCCTGATAGGATGCTCCAGAGAAACTGCCTTTCACACACAAGCTGCACCATGGTGCTTGCTGCACACGGGTAAGGATGGTGAGCAATCCACACTGACACACTTCCCAGGGCTTGAATCATCTTTTAATTCAAAACTTTCTTGCTTTTGATAACACAGAGTGTATTTTGGAAGTTGCTTTGAGCTATTCTCTTGCTGCAGAACTAGTGTACGGCCTCTGCAAAAAAACTTCAGTTGAGTCTTCTATTGATTCATTGATGGCAAAGACAGAAGAGACAATTCAATCACCTGGTCTGATCTCCTGCGTGGCACAAGGTAGATAATCCCACCAGGAAACCCTGCCTCAAGCCCAGAGGCTTGCCTCTGACTGAAATACATCACCTAGCAGGGTGTCCAGTCCCCTCCTCTGAGGGATTTTTCTGGAGGTGAGTCACCTCCCATGACTGCCATGTGTTTGCAGTGGCACGTGACTTCTTGCAGAAAGGGCTGTGGCAGCAGACACCTACAGCCAGCCTCTCCAGCTTGGCTTGACACCAGACCATGACCACCAGAGGACTTCTGGAGTCTTCCAGTAGTGTTCCCATTTCCCCTTTCTGGCCATGACATGGGAGGGATAGCTCTGTCCTTTGTGGGGAACCAGGACAAGAACCTGCTTGGGTTCTGGGGCAGGGGATCAGGGTTGTTGGTCTCCCAAGTAAAGCTGTTTGGGATTGAGTATGCATTTCCACATGCTGCAAGCCCATGGACACTCTCAGCCCATGCAGATCAGCACTGTGTCTTCTTCCATGCAGAATTATAAATATGAACTCGAGGAAAGAGACTCGTTCCCAGGGAGTGCACAGCCAGAAGGGATGGGCTGACACAGGGAACTGGAGGGTTTTATAGAGCCCTAAGTCCCTCAGTGGCAAAACCAGGCCTCCTGCTTTCAGGCTAGTGCACCACCAGATGCTCCAACCATTAGGTAGCATTTCCTTCCAAGCAGATAATACAACCCAGAAAACCAACACCTTTCCAAAGGCAATTCTTCTTCTGGAGGAAAGGTGCCCTCCAGCAGCAGCAGTTCACCTCTCATTAGTGAGTATATTCTTGTTTAACCTTGATTAATCTCCTTGATGCAAATGTAGTTTTGGACTCATGTTTACAGAGGGATGTGAAACTGAGCACAGGTTAAGAGCCCTGCGTATTTACCAGTTGCCAGCAAAATCAAACCCAATACACAGAATGGGGCTTTTAGTAGTCAGTGCCTGAGCTTCTTCAGAGGCCCCCAGAGATGTCCCCCAGGAGCAAATAGCTGCAGAAGACCAGCAGCCTGGCTGGAGCCTGATGCAACAAGTGGGGGTTCACTTGGCAAAGCAGAGACCTGGATCAGGAGGCTGGGTTGCTCTCCAGGGATAATTTTTTACTCCAGGGCCCATTAACAGGCCACAATCCTTACTTAAAAAAAGACTGTGGCACAGCAAATCATCTGGATCTGGACCAAGGAAGAGAAAAGCAGCACTGATTTCTGCTCCTAAAATACCAGGGACAGGTTTTTCAGTCCCCCATATTCTGCTTCTCCTAGGAGCCAGAAGTTTTCACTTCATTGTCTACAAATTCACCCCAGTTACCAGAACCCAGGAGTTGGGTTGCTGCTCAGGCAACAACCAGAAGAGCCCAGCCCACCTGTGGTTAGGACAAAGACTATGAGCTCTAACTTGTTGCATAGAGCTTCCTCTCCTCTGCACTGCACCACGTGCTTACGAGCTGACTCCACGGTGTGCTCACACACTTAACATGCACCAAACATACTGTGTCACTTGCAGAGCTGTTCTCCTGCTGTCTGGGAGCTGTGTGGTGTAGCAGGACAAATCTCTTAGCTGTGCTATTTCCTATTTCTAATCAATCCAGCCAATTAGTCTTACTAGTGTCAGTGTCCTCATTACTCAGCTTCACAGAGAAATCTGCACAGTCACCTCCTTAACTGCCCCTCTCCACCTCAGGTTTCCAACCGATTGTCATAGAGGGACTGGGACCAGTTTATCATTATGTGGGTAGAAGCAAAACTGTGTTCTCTACTCTCTGTGTCATTGCTCACAGGCTGTTAAAAAAACATCCGTAGCAGCTGCCCAGGATGCACCTTCACCTCCAGCGGGAGGAGTCCTCCCCCCGGGAGTTTAGTGGGCAGTTGAGGACCCACCGCCTGACCCACAGAAGGACAAAAACCCGTTGTGAGATGCTCTGTCTAGGGGGGAANTGGGTTGTATGCAGACTCTGTTCGGGGTGGTTTTTTCGTACTGTTGCATTTCTCTTGTTTTGTGTTTCTGACTTGAGTCCCTCGCAGTTTTGCTTTTCAAACCACTACACCGATCAACATCCTCACTGCTTATCTAGACCAGCGACACATCTGTGACAAGTGTGATCTCACTGTCACACGGTGGCCTGAATCCAGGAATGCGCAACCATGTGCGTCCCTCCACGCATGTCTCTGGTCCCACCAAAATCCACATTACAAACAACCTTTCTCCTTTCTATTGAAATGGGACTCCTGGGGCAGACCACAGGATCCCAGCAACTGCTGACACCCCAAAAGGGCATCTGGCTGTGCATGGGGGAGTCTCTGCAAGCCGGAAGCTCTGAAGGCCTCACTGGTACCAGCCTGCATCTGGCACACTTAATGAGCTGAGCGCTCAGACATGCTCTGAATTCCCATGGGCAATTATTCCAGTGAGAGCCAATGCAGCTCAATTTGATCAGCAGTAACTAAAGGTTTCTGTGAAGTTAGTGCAGTTCCTGCTCTAATTGCTCATGTAGGCATGAGATAGCTGTTTTCCTCATGGCCTCCTCTCAGAGCATCCTAACCATGAAGCTCCCACTGATATGAACGTATTCTCTGGAGTATTTCTCTGCTCTCTGCACAACCTGCCTGTCGCTGCCATTGCCCGATCACACCAAGCGTGACCGAGCATTCTCCAGTGTGACACAGCATCTCTGCTTCACAGACAAGCTGAGAGCAGCCTGTCCTTGGAGGAGCAGTGCCAGGCACGGACATGTCCAAGCCCTCCTCAAGATCTGCTCTTCAGTCCTGTCACCCAGCTCACTTTTTTGCTTTCAAGGGAAAGATTGTCTTGTGACCTGTATGAGAGGAGGTTTTCTGAGCCATCAGGCTCCCCTTCCCAAACAGACATTAATGTCAGTGCAGAATAAGGCATTTTCCAGAGCAGCTCTCCTTTTGGGCAAGATCAGCAGAAGCAGCTTCTGCCAGAATCTCCCAGTTAAGCCACAGCTTCATTACCAGACTGACCTCACTCATGGTGTGCTGACAGACACCAGTCTGGCTCATTCTCGTGGTTAGTAGAAGAACCATCAGAGTCAAAGGTGTTGCTGGTGCTGTGGCGAGATGGGGCTGCCAAGGAGATTGTCCTTGCAGCCTCACTTGAGAGCTGAACCACATGCAGATGAGAAAATGGAAGACTTTCCTAACCAGGATGCTCCAGGTTGTGAATCACGGGCAGGTTTCAGTGCATGGCCAAGAGCAGGGAATCCTAACGGCCATCCCTGAGCATCTCCTGACAAGGACATGCTTTGGTGAAGAGAAAAACTATGCATCCCAGTCCTTGGTTGATGCTCCAAACCTGTGTCTGTCTTTTATTCCAGGGACAGCCACTTTGACAGCCAGCTCATGTCAGCAGGGTGCCAAGGCTCCTGGAAGGGCCAGAGGACCTGCAACCAGTTCCCCTTGATGGTTAAATGAGGGTGCAGGCTGCTAGGTCTGAACCATCTGCACTGCTCTCCTCTCTCCCCCCAGGGGATGTCAGTCAAAGGTACTGTACTGCGGAGTTAGACACCTCTGCAGGGCACACAGATTTGCTGAGAGCCCTTGGTGAGGGTCTGGGTCTTTGCCAACCCTAACCGGCCTCCTCAGAAGTAGGGGAGCAGTCCAGGAATGGCAGACACGCTAACTTCATGGAGGAGTTCACTTCTGCTCAGCAGCTGGCTGAGCTCCCCTGCTTGTGAAACACAGAAAGTCTTTGAGACAGGTTCTGCCAGGAGAGGTGTAATAGGGGCTATTGCTGCAATGCCTGGGCTGAGAAAGGGGGGAGACAGGGCTAGAGCAGGGGTGGCATCACTATGCCAGAGCAGGAGCAGCAGATCCCGTGCCAAAACAGCTCCTGCATGAGCCACGCAGGAATCCAGGTGTCGCTCTCTTGGTTTCAGTTTCCAAGCTAGGTCCCTGCAACTTCAAAGCTGGAGCCAGAGGAAGTACCCAGCGCTGCTGCTGGAAGTTTCAGCTGTGGAAAGATGCTCATGGTGATTCTGAAGCTTTCTGCAAGTGGATGAGGAAGAATGAGCCTGTCTTGAGTCTGCAGGTGCCCCTGCACAGCTGCAGTGCTGCCACCCCAGCTACCTGTTTTCTCTTCTCTTTCTTCTCCAGTCTTCCTTTCATGACACATTTCACATTTCACTATCACTATCACAAACAGCAGCACCTTCTCTGGGGTGATGCAGAGGAGGCTGTGTGGCTGCCAGAGGGGGTGCACCCCGGGGTGCACACGCCATGCAGGAAGTTTTATACAATTCAAAGAGAAATATAGATTCATAGACTGGTAGGGATTGGAAGGGACCTCTGGAGATCAGTGTGTCCATCCCCCCTGCCAGAGCAGGGTCACCCAGGGCAGCCCACACAGGAACAGATCCAGGGGGGGCTGGAAAGTCTCCAGAGCAGGAGACTCCACAACTTCTCTGGGCAGCCTGGGCCAGGCTCTGTCACCCTCACAGTGAAGTTTTTCTTCATGTCGAGGTGGAACTCTCTGTATTCGTTTGTGACCATTGCCTCTCATCATATCTGACAAGAGCCTGGCCCCTTGTACTTGACAGCCACCCTTCAGAGATTTTTAAACATTCCTAAGATCCCCTCTCAGGCTTCTCTTCTCCAGGCTAAACAGCCCCAGGGCTCTCAGCCTTTCCTCATCAGAGAGATGTTCTCAAGTATTTCCCTGTCCCTCTTGAACTGGGGAGACCAGTACCAAGCACAATTGTCCAGTTGTGGTCTCACCGGTGCAGAGCAGAGGGGCAGGAGAACCTCCCTCGACCTGCTGCCCACACTCTTCTTTATGCACCCAGGAGCCCATTGGCCTTCCTGGCCACAAAGGCACATTGCTGTCCCATGGAGAACTCCTGTCCACCAGGACACCAAGGTCATAGAGTTACCTTTACTGTCATCATGCAATTGCAGATGAGCTGGAGTACCTGCCTGGGGGAGGAACACAGTGGGAGAAGGGTGGTAGGTGGTTCATCTTCTTTTTAGGGCAGCCCAGAGCTCCTGTGCATGCTGCACTGCTGTACCTCATGCCATGCTGGCAGGAGTCCTTTCCATCAGCCACATGATCTGTTAAGGACTGTTGCTGAGCTGGGACAAGTGACAAACGTGGGCTGTGGCTGCAGGTTGCAGGCTATGGACAAACTTTCTATATTCCATGCAAGAACAAGGACATTTTTGCCAAGTACCACTGGGTTCATTTTAGGAACTGCTCAGTTACACCGGTGCTTCATCTGTCCCCCAGGGCACCCATTCTGCCTTGCAGTAGGAGCAAACCTCTGCCCAAGGCACTGCTCAGAGCACTCTGCATCCTGGTGCAGAGAAGAGACTGGTCATGCTCTTCTCCTGCTCCCCAGGACACAGACAAACCTGGCAACACTCAGGAAATTCAGTTCTGCAAAGAAATTCAGGCAAAACATCTCACCAGCCCTCACTTCATTCCCATCGGTGGCCTCTGCCCCCAGTTTCAGGGAGCAGAGGAGAAGGGTTAAATGCCTGGTCAAGCCACACAGCTTTGGCTTCCAGCCTTCTCTGAAGAGCAGATGTACAAAGAGCTTACAAAGATCGGTCTGCAAATGAAGATGCTCTTGTCCCTGGAAGTGACTGCCCCTCTGAGAAGTGCAAGGTGTTTTCCCATGAACAGACCCAGCTCCTCCACTTGGGTGATTGCTTTGCTCACGAGGTCAAGAGTCCTCTAGAAGCTGTTGCTCACTTAACAGTCTCTCCCAGGGAAGGCAGCCATATCCCAGCAAGGCTCTGGCTTCCTTATCCTCTCATGTCATTTCTTTTGGAGACCCTAACTCAAGGAATCACTGCACTTATCTCTGGATGTGACATTTGCATGCACAGTGCACCCGGCACTGGTGAAGTGAGCTCCGCATTGAGAGCTCAGGCTCTCACGGTGTATTCTAACTCCTCAAAGATGTTCATCAAAGATTCAAGCTTTGTTGAAACCACGTCCTTGCTATAGCCCGAAAAACCTATGAACTCAGGGATCATAGCAGAAAATCCACCTGTCCAGCCTCTAAGGTACCAATAGAAACCCTGCAAGTCACTCCTGCAGATGCTTTTTCAGCTGCCACAGCCCTCAGAGACATTTCCTCATTCAACAAGAAATAAAAAGGAATGCCAGAGAGCTGATGCCAGAGAGACACCAGAGCCGATGTGGCTGATGTGTGGAAGAACAGGGGGATGGGAAGGATGTATCCAGCTTTGAGGCTTGAGCAGGTAAAAAAGCCGCTGTACCGCTGGACAACCATCCAGTTTTGGGTGAAGCCAAGCGTTACGTTGACCACACACGCAACCTGCATGTTTGCTTTGGAGCAACTCTCCAGACCTCACCAGTGCCAGGTTAATGGTGAGAAAAGTCTTACATCAGACATCCTAAATGACATTTCCAGTGGCAGAAGAGAAAGGGGGGGTGGTAGCAGGGGTGGTACCACACCAGTGGTGCATCTACTGTTTCCCAGGTCAGCACTAACTTCCGCAAACGGCAAGCAGAAGATTTAACAGACACCTTTGGCTTGGACTTGGCATTTCCATGGTGGAAGGCAATTGCAGGAAGCATAACAGTGGCTGCAAATGGCAGGCCGAATGGACCCACAGATATTAAAACAAACAGTTTGGGTGGCACCTTCGCTGGTCCTCACCAGATTTTCCCCATTCATTGTGCCCTAGAGCAGCAGCCAGGACTCAGGTCTGCAGAAAGTGAGCAGAAGAAAGCAACATCCAAATGTCCTCTGTGATTTTTGAAGGGATGCACAGGTCTCTCAGCACTGTTTGTGAACAGAGTAGCCTCTTCCTCAGTACCATGCCTGGATCTTGGATTTAACTTCTCATAAACAGCAACTGAAACACGGCCCAATGCTTTCTGCAACTTGGACACACAAAAGGACACCACATTAACCAGGGCTCTGTGGTGCCTCTGCTGTGGCTATCTCCTCTAATCTTTCAAGCTAAAGAGTCTTAAAGGTCCTTCAAGCTAAAAACAGCAATAAATATTGCTCATTTTTATCAGAATAAACAAAGAATTTAACTTACTTAAAGAATAACCTGAAAGCAATCGGGAATGGCAAAGGAGAGATGAAAAAGGCTTATCACAAACTATCTCTTAGTGGTTGTAGACCTCTAGACAGGTTTTTACCTCCCTGTGTGAGCTGCAAGAAAGTCTGACCCTTTTCTCTCTCACCTGCTGCAACCTGGGGAACCTTCTCCAGCAGGAGCAGCCTCGGTAGCTCCTCAGGGAGGGACATCCCCACCCCTTCTCCTTACAGAGAAGCAGCAGAGCTATAAACAAAGCTGAGCATCTGTAAGTGTCAGAGGGTGTCTCCCCACCTGCCTGGCAGCTGGCCCCTGCTGCGAGGGCAGTGCCGGAGTCTCCCCACGGATTCCTGAATCACCTTTGGCCATTCCCCAAGCAGCAAGTGCTGCCAGCGCTGCAGTGCCCGTCACGGTGGGCGGCACGGGGAGATGCTGGCAGGCATGGCCCCCAAAGGACCCCCCTCACCCCAGGGCAGCTCCCTCCTTCTCAGGGCACTGTGCACGGGCTGCTGCCTGGCACAGCCAACACACTGATTCCCTCCATCCTTCATCGCAAATAAGCTGGCCCCAATTTCCGCAGTGTGTCAAATAATTGACTTGTGACAACCGAGTTCAACACAAATTAGCCTGGTTTAGAAAGACAGCTTCATTTGCACTTCCAGCCAGAGAAAGCCAGTTAATCCAAGCAAAGGAGAAGAAATCATTAACTCCTGCTCGCTAAAAGACTGTTGAGCCTTCTGCCTCTGCCCAGAGCAAATCAGACCAGTTTAAACACACAGGTGCCTCTAGCACTTGGATGACACCATTGTCTGTCTTGTCAGGAGCAGCAAGATGGCAGTGAGTGGGTCTGAGACCTAGTGTGGTCACCTTCCATTGGTGCACCAGGACTTCCAGTACGTGCTCCTGTACCACAACATGTTTGCAGGTTTCAGACTCTGCATTCCCAGGTTGGCTTCCCACTGTCTAATACCCCACATTATACCCATGTTCGTCCATCCAGCTGCCCCTGCTTTTACTGGTGTTGGAATATACTGGAGTTAAAACAGTTGGTATTTCTACCTGCTTCCCTAACTGAAGGCAAAACCTTGGACAAGGTGAGCCAGTGAAATGCCCATGGATGTTCCTGGGGGTGCTGCAGCAGTGCCAGTGTCTGCCTTGTGCAGGTGCTGGTGGTCCCCAGGACACAGCGCTTGCTCCCAGGCAGCCCCATGTACCCAGTGCCACCATCCTCACTCATGGTGGGTCAACACATCAGCGGGACTCATCACTTCTTCACTGCCACCAGCTGCATACGAGCTTACCTGGCCCCACTCAGGAGAAGCCCCCTCTAACCTGGTTTTCAGAAACACAAGACAGACCTGGAGGTGTCTGAGATTTATTTTCACTGCAAAATTGTTTTTCTTTTCATCCCAATAAGCATCTCTAAGGAAGTGTGAATATTTACTGGCAGCATAATGGGGTGGAAGGTGTTGATAAACCCCTGACTTTACTTTTTTTGCTTTTCATTTTTTTCAGTAAAAAGCCACAACTCGCCGCTGCACATCCCTCATCTGTTTTCAGAGTGTGCCAGGGTGGTTCAGTCATATGTAAGGAGAGGCCTGCATGCGTCCTTCTAGAGATGTATCCAGTGGTGTGGCCTTTTTATCCAATTGTGGCAATGCTGGTATCTGATACTGTCAAGGAAAAAGAGGCGTTTGAGTAATCCATGTGTTATTTTACCTATCCAGCTCAGAGTTTGACACCAGGCCCATTAAGACTAATGTATTAGTCACTAATATGGTAGAATAGAGCTCACCTACTCCGGGCACTTAAGCCACCACAACTCATACCTCCATCCTGCCAGGCCCCTTGATGGGTCTGCAGTGTACCAGAAGTCCTCTTCCTGATGAGGAAAGAGGACCTTTTCTGAGTCCTTGCTGCAGAGCTACAATTACAAACCTCTCCCAGGAGGTCACAGACTCAAGCTGGCCAACAAGGGCAGTTTTGATGTTCTTTGGGCAGTAGACATCAGTACCTCTCATCGGCTGAGTGGTTACCCACCTAACATGTTGCACTGCACAGGCAAAGCCACCTCTTTCATCGCCACTTGGTTGATTGTCATTTTACCCACAATGAGGGAGGTCCTGCTGGGCCAGAAAGACCAGATGAAGCTCTAGGTATTCAGGCAATGAACACAGGCAATGGGTATCCACTATCTATACAGACCACGTCATGGCACTTAGGATCAAATGGTCTACTGAGCCATGCTGTTTCCAGTGCTGGAGGTTTTATTCCTAGTCCTCAGATACAGCGAAGCTCCACAGTCCTGTAGAGAGAGGCCATGACTGGTACCTGTGCAGTTGGCAAGGCTGCGTATAGGTGGGAGCGAGACCCTATGGCCCTGCAGTGATGAGAAGAGCTTGCATTGGAAATGAGCATGCCAGGCCTTTCCCATGCAGTGCCATCCTCCAGGCTGGACACTGGCAAGAGCCCAGCCCCTCAGAGCTTTGATGGAGAATGTGCCTGACACCACATTCATTAATAAGTTTTCAAGTCTTTGGGAAACTTCCACAGGCATCCCAGACTGCAAACCTCTGGTTCTCTTCCCTTGCTCTGGAGACTCAGCCCAGAAAATCCTAAGGAAAACAAACCATGCAAATTTGATGTTGTTGATGTCCTGGTGGGTTAACATGTTGTGAGTCCTGGCTTCACAGCTGCTGGGTAGATCCCTGGTCTGGTACAGGCTTTATTTTAACTGCTTTCTCCCAAGTGGCAGCAAAAAGCCTCATATCCTTTCACTTCCCTGGGCAGAAAAGTGATAAAGTAACATCTCTCTCTGTTGTCATCTGATTTTGCAACTGGATGTTTGGCATCTAATACATACCAAAAATGAAAATATCCCCGGCATTATAAGAGCTCAAAGAGCTTTGCATTAATGCTGTATGCAGATGATGTGTTAATATATTTATCTGATCCAGCTCAATCTCTCCCTAATCTATTAGCATTAATATCTGAGTTGGGGGATAGAGCCAGATAGAAAACAAGCTGTGCAAAGCCTGACTCCATCACCTCCAGACACTCATGATGAAGTGCTTAGCAGTGGCAAACTCCTCTGAGCTCACAGCACCATGAATCTGTGACAAAGAAAATATGATGAGGATCAAAGGACTCCTAAGCCAGGCCTTCCACTATGGGAAACCCTCTGGCCTCTGGGGTAAAGTCATTTACAAATACCCTGTGGCTTCAAAATCTCACTGGCATTTCAAGACTACCATGCGTGGGACAAACCCAACCCCATCTGTCCAAGCAGAAGTTTCCCCTTTCACCACGCCCTGCAATAAAAGTAGTGATGACAAGAGCTGAAGCCCTGGCACTTCTGAGCTGTAAAATGTAGATGGAAAAAAGCCCTTTCCTACCCACTCATGCATGAGCCCAGAGCCTCCCTGGCAGGTTGTCCTCACATGTTGGAGCCATGGATTTTCAGGAACACACAGCAGCAGCAGCTCCCCTGGGATTTTTTTGGAAGTCACTTTGCAGCCCATTTGCATGAAACACGCTGTCCCATACTGCAATTTAAAGGTCTGAGACCTTGTTAGAGGAAAAGGAGCTTCCTCTGCCATTCCTGCAGATCCTGGGAGGCAGCTGTCAGAGGCATGTATGATCTTCAGCCCTTGCCAGAGCAGAAATCTCCTGCTGTGGTGCAGACTCTGGGGCTTGATTGCATGTGTGACCAGCTGCAATATGTAGCAGCCTCCTGCTTCAGCCCTGGGGGTAAATCTCTTCCAGCTCCTCCAGCTACAATATCCTGCAGACCAGAGTGGGTTGTGATGTGTTATACCTGTAAAATCCCTCCACTTCTGACCAGGTAAGAAAAGCAGTCTCCATTTTCCTGGAAAAGGTGCTGCACGTGGCAGTGGGGGTGAATGGAGACCGAGGGATAGGAGGCAGTGCTTCTGCAGTAAAAATAATTAGGATGCACTTGCTATGTTATTTGAACCAAATTTCTGTGATTCTCCTCAAACATCCCAATGAGTTTAGCCTGAATGATGAAATACGTATTTCTTTGACTCATGAATCAAAGATACAGAGACAGACTGATCTGGTTCTGCAGTTTGTCCTTCACCCAAAATCAAAAGTCAAACATTTTCCTGCCTTGCGAATGAGATAAGCCCTGGGTGAATAATACCTCTGCCTCTGTGTAAGCCCTAGCAGTTCCAAAATACATAATACAAACATGTGTAACCGTGGCCGCTACATTTACAGGAATTAGAAAGGTTCAGTTTAATTTGGTTTAGTTTGTTTTCCACATTGTTTTTGTGCTCTCGAAATGGAATAAATTGAATGGTCCTAAAGGAGAAAACAGTACAGAAAGGTGTGGGAACCCAATCATGGCCTGTTCTTCAGACACCGCTGAAAATGAAGACCTGCAATTAATGACCAGGGGAAGTAAAGAGCAATGCAATCAATGGAAAGAGTAAGCTATCAAAAGCTTCTGACTAAGAAGCACAAGAGACATCTTTTTAGATGCTGCCTCTTCATCTTGGGGACTCCACAGGAGCTTCAAGCAGCACTAGTACTGCTGGTGTGCAGCAGATACATGGGCAAGCACCTGCCAAACAGCCTCCATGGACTCACAGCAACATAGGACCCTGCCAGGTGTGGACACCGCCTTGGTTTTCAGAAACGTTCCAGGCCAAGAACGCTTTTTTTGTTGTGGTTCCAAAGAAGAGCAAAGCCCAAAAAGCTCATGTTGGCTGCCTGGTAGGACACTCCACCGTATCTCAAGGGGACAGCACAAACAAAGCTGTATGTTGTGCTTGCTGTTCTTTTAATCTTTTAAACATCTTTTTGTACCTGGGCACACTGTGGATTTCAGTTGGTGATCCTCTTTGTATCTATTTCTTCTGTATCAGCCCAAGAAAACTTCCCATTCATTTACCTTATCTATTGCTCTTCATATATTTAATAAATCCTTTTCAATCCAACTGTTCCAAGAGTAGGGCCACACTTCCAAAATGTCATCATATACACATGCCTACTGCTTGGAGATCTACTGCAGAGCAGAAATATGTACCAGATACTGAAGAACTGAGAAATGTCAATTAAACGTGACAGCAAACAGAAAGTTCTCAGATTTGCACTGTTTTCCAGTTTGCCCTCAAAACTGAATGTGTGTTCAGACAGAAATGGATTTATTTATAAATAATCAATACACTGTTGATTGTGTACTTTGCTTCTCGATGAAGGAGTGAATTGGCAGATTTTGTAGGATTTTCAAGCGTCCTGACTTTATATAGAGTGTCCTGTGGAACATGGGATCTGAAAAGATGCTCGTTTTAAATTACTCAGTAAATGCAGCTACAGCACAGTAAAATGGGGGCTCTTTAGGAAACTGAGCTCCAATGCTGGCTCTATTATATATATAGATGACCAGTTTGTCTTCTTGTACTTCATCTATGCAACTGGACTGCCCCTTGGCCAGCCTGTGAAGTCACCTGCTGCTCCTTCTCCTGGATAGGAGGCTGAGGCAGTCTGGAGAAGACACTGGGCAGCACCTTGCTCTTCTGCTCCTGTCAGCAGAGAAAGAATGGAGTGTGCAGAGACTGAACAGATTTGAGGATGTCCCAGTGGATCTCAGCCCTAATTTCAAGCATGCCCATAACACTGCAGCTGAGTTGGGCTGGGCTAAGTCTTTGCCTTCCTCTGCAGTCAGGAATACCATGAGAACATAGTTGTCTCTGGCATCTAGGCCCAAGTGAGCCTAATCCCATGCAGTGTAGAAACATTCATTTTCCACCATCAAACATCATAAGAACCATTCATACACTGGGAAGACTGCAGGCAATGCACCAGCTCCTTGCTTTTAAAACACTTGCTACATTCTTGTCAGTAGCTCTTGCTGGAGCCTCGTGCCTGGGACAGTAGTGATGATGGCCCCTTGCCCTATCCAAGGATCTCCCACCTTTGTTTTCTCCCCAGACATGCATGGCGTGCTCTTTTGAGAGGAGCTGGGGCCTTTGCACAGGCAGGTGCCTCCTGCAATGTGGAAAGGCCATGGTGTGCTCCAGCTCACAGTAACATCATTGGCAGGAATGGGGGAGCAGTTGGAGGTCTCACGGCCAATAACATGGAGAAGCTATGGGAAGCTGTGGGCCCTAACATTTCCTTGGCAGATGGGGGAAGAAGAGAGAGTCCCTCACAGTAAATAAGCTACTTCACTAGGGACCTACATAATCATGGGGGCAGGAGGAACAGAGCTTGAGAAGAGGTCAGAAAGGCACTTGAAGGCAGCCCTTGATGTGTGGAGCTCACAGTTTCTTGTTCACAGGAGAACCTGGGTTTTCATGGTCTCTGCTGAGATACAGGAGTTTCTTGGAGAAGTCTGCTCCTGGCTGGCCAGCCATGGGGGACAGGCACTGATTGAGGTACCAACATTTGGCTCCCTGCCTGGACTGCTGGTTAATTGCATTTTGAATTCCCATCCACTACAACAGCAGGGAAACACTTCTCTAGTCGCAGCTGAACAAACACCACTCCAGAGATCAGCAAAGGATCCCAGAGCCACTCTTCAGGGAAAACGTGGCATGTACAGGAAGAGATTGCTTTGGTTTCTATTGCTAGCAACAGAAGAATGATCAGGATTTCTACAGCAAATCTTGGCTTAGGCTCTAATTAGCAACACAAACGTGTTTTCAGTTCTTTCAACTGTGCGAGAAAGACTCAAAAGCCTCAGCTATTGCTCACAGCAGAGCTGAGTCTTAATGTGACATCAAGAGGCAGGCAAGATAAGAGTCTATAAATCTACTTCATCATTTAAAGAGATGTATAGGTACATTTTCCTTTTATTTTCTCCGTTTTCTTTCACAGAAATTTCTCCCCCTTGAGAAACACTCTTGGTCCATCCTGTGGCTCTGGAAAGCAAGCAGGACCACAGCCAGACCATGACGGAGGTGTGCCGTCCAGCTTTGCCAGGTATGGCAGGAGCCAGCACAACCCTGACATCTGAGGGACTCTCCTCCTCTCCTACCCTGAAAGAGCCATCCTCCACTTTCCCCGCCACTGGCCATCAGAGAGTGGACCAAGGAGACATTCAAACACTGCCCACCCAGTGCTGCCTTCTGACAATACTGAGAGACGTCTGAAGTTTGCCTCTAATCTTTAAAGACTCTGGAAACTGCTGCACATGTACATGGAGGTGGAGACATAGGCGTATAGACACATGGGGATGTGCTTGCTCATCCAGGCACACGCGTGTGCAACCCCGCGTTCAATACAAGGTCACAGAGACAATCCGTAGCTAAAACCTAGATTTTCTGCATAATCACCAGTATGGCCTCTTGTGAATACTTCTGAGAAGGTTGAGTTTAATCCTATGATTATGCATCACTTTTCACACAAAACACCTTTCTTAATCCATAAGCAGGCTGGACTTGCCTGGGAATCAGTCTGGGCTGTGTCATAAAGGAATCTGCAACTCCTTGTGACTGAGATGTTGAACATAGGTTTGGAAAAACAACAATCTGTCCCTGCTCCTCCCACACAATTGTATCTGCTTCTTTGCAACTGACTTCAAGGAAGATGCTATCAAGTGGTCTCAAATCACATACCCTTCATTTCCTGGATGACCAGCTTCATACTCTGATTTGCAGAATGGCCAAGTACTCACATCTGCACCCGGGTCCAAGACACGTGTATGATAAACAAGTAAAATTTTTTTAAGATATTTAAGATATTTTTTTTGATGAAGAACTAGACCCTCCATGTCTCTTATAGAAAAAACAACGCAAGCTTGTGACCCAGGTGCCTGGAGAGTGCTGCTGAGCCCTGGGGATGGTGATGCTGCCCTCCTGGCAGAACAGGATAAACCTTCTGCAGTGCAAAGTCCCTGCAGGGACAATTTGAGCAGGGTAGCACTGGAGTATATGGCAAAGAAGGGCCTGAGGCAACCAAACGAGGTAAGTATTACAGAACTGCTTCTTTAGCACCATCCAAACAAAACACCAACCGAGGGTGAAGTCTGTGGGACAAATGGTCTGTGGTGGTAATATTTAAGACAACAATACATACAGATAAGGGAGCTGGAACTATTAGTATGTAGGTCACCCTAAACCTATTATTTCTCATCTGTTCTCACTCCTGTAAATCTAATTCAGTAGGCACTCTCCCTCTTTAGCTAGAGCAGTGACCCACAGATGGGAGTATACATCGTTTTGCACTGCCAAGTCATGTAGTGGGACATACCAGTTCAAACACTCCCTAAACTGAAACACTGACTTACCTTCCCTCCTTGCCTTTCTGCTGCACTTGTTGGCTCTGTCCAGCACCAGTTTCAAAGGGCAGAACTCTGCAGACCCCACTAGATAACTCCACACACCGAACGTAGCCCACCTTCAAGAGCTTGTCTCTCTTCAAGACCTTGCTAAATGTGGCACCCGTTTTAAGACATCAGCCTGAGCTCATTTGTATGCAACTTGTGGGGAATCAGACTCTGCTCCTCAGCTGGGATGGCCTATAGCTGTCCCTGGGACTCTGTAGATCAACTGGAGGTTGTGTTCTGGTTTGTCTCATGCCAGCCCTAAATACCCACTGGTGCCTCTGACTGCTGGGGGCACAACTCCCTTTGTGCTGCAGGTGCCTGTGAAAAGAGGCAGCGCCAGCCCACACCGAGTCACCGGGGCACAGCAGAAAAGACCCCAAAAATGCAGAGTCTCCAGATGTGCCCCAAGATGTAGCTCCTTTGGCCTCCAGAAGAGCTGATGGAATTGTCAGTGAGTCTTGATGGAGCAGCACATAGCAGGAGAGGATGGGTAGCAGAGCACAGAGGAGAGCAAATGGGCCTTTATAACTCCAGTTAAGGAGGGATGTTCTGCCAGCACCCAGTTTCTCTGTCAAAGTAGCCTAAGGATGGAGGAGACATCCTGACACTGGCTGCCTTGTGCAAGTGGCACACACCAGACTGAGCGGCATTTGCAGCGTGATAAGCTGAGAAAAGTGACTGGCAATGAAATCAAAGGGAAAGCCAGCAAGGTCATCCTGTGCTCCTTCTCCCTGTCATCTTCTCCTTGGAGAGTTCCTTGCATTACCAGAGGTTGTAATCCTCCTCAACACCGGGAATGTGACTTACACAGACCCTCAGAGAGCAAATATCCCACTCCCACAGTGATCCATCCACTCCGCAATAGACCTTCTGCAGAGCTGCAGTGACAGAGAGCGATGAAAACCAGAGTCTGTTAGCTCTGAACAAATGTAGGTTTGTGTTTACAACACAGTACAACCTTTTCACGTCTCCTAGCTGGCTGGGTGATGTACTCTCACTGCAAAGCCTACCTGCTGCATTTTGATGGGCTGATCAGAAAAATGCAGATCCTTCAGCAAGAGCTGCCCAGGAACATTTGCTTCTGAACAGCAGGGAAAAGGTTACAGCTCAGCCTGAGTCCCTGGCAGGTATATCCAGGGGTCTCCCATGCTGAAGAAGAACCTGGGCCCCTGGTCAGTCCCTCATCTTTATGCAGTCCACACTAGAAACTTCATAACCAACTTGTATCTATTCCATAGGTCTGCCTGGGCTGGGTGTACTGGGACATTTCCAGCCCTGCCAGTGCTGACACGATGTTTAGCTCCCATTGCATTTTACCAAAAGGATTGGTTGAAATAGCAGAATCGGCTGTGTATAGACCAGGGCAGGCAATTGGATCAGCAAAGACAGCAGTGGGAGCTACTCCTGTCAGGAGATGCTTGACCAGCTCATGTATCTGGAGAGCCACATAGTATGTTTGTCAGCCTGAGGGACACAGGCAAGCCCTTGGGCTCACTGTGACCCACCTTGCTTGCAGAGCATCCCTTCATGCCACAGACTGCTCATTACTTTGCCCTCACTACCAGGTTTCTGCCTGTGAGACGGGACTTGTCCTGTGTTCTGTGCCCTTCTGAATGGGCTCAGAGGAAAACTGTCTGTTGGAGAATGACGTCTTGCAGGATGAAAGCACATTTTCCAACCTCAGAATTACAAAGAAAGGCTGGAAAAGGTGAGTTTTGGGTAGGGAACATGAAGGTCAGAGAGCAAGCAATGAAAAGAACTGATTTATTTTGTAAAATATCCAGATTTGAGCAGGTATACTGGTTATTAGAGGCTGGAATGAGGTTCATGAACCTAGTGAAATGCTGAAGGACAGGGCCCTAAGATATAAGTACTGAGCTGAATACCATCTCTGCCCCCATAAACAGCATTCCCTTTCCCGACCAGCATGGCCTATGTAAATCCTCCTCCTGTCTGTGTTCACATCAGAAAGACTGAATGAGTCTGACAGCAGAAGACCCGGTAAGAAGTTGCCATTACATGATCCCAGACCTGATGAGCCCTTGTTGGTGTCTGTGAAAAGTCTACATCCCTTTTTAGGACCACCCCCACCCCTGCCAAGTCTGGTCCTGGTGAAATGAAATCTCCCTGTTTGCAAATCTGCTGGGAAAGGCTCTTTACCACCCTTTAGGGTCTGGATCCTGTGTCTCCAGCAAGTTTTGTGTTCAGTCAAACATCAAGCTCTGTCTCTTGCAGTTACACCAAAGTATTTGTCTGGGGATACACAAGTCTATTAACGTTGGATAAATAATCAATAGGACGTTACATTCTTACCAGTAGTAGGGCCATTAACACAACAGGGGAGATCTGCTGAGATAGTTTTCCAAACCAGACCCCAGGGCACACGTAGGAAAAATTGCCCACGAGGTGTTGCTGCTTTGACCGTATTATCTTTTGACGTATTATCTTTACAGAATAAAAGAATGCAGCTTATTCAGCCTCTTGCATGTGGAACCTGCATATCTCTGCCCTTCCCACTTAGCTCTTCTCCTTGGGTCTGCACTTAACATCCAAAGCGTCAACTCAAAGCCAGCCAGCCTCTGAATTAATTTGCTGAATGAGCAGCACTATGAGTCAACAATGCTTTTGACAGTCACGCCTGTTGTCTTACGGAACTGCCCCGTTCAGAAAAGTAAGCTGCTTAGGCTGAAGCACCCACTTATGCTCCATGACTTTCACTTTAAAGGGCTGCTAAAGTACTTGAGCTCTGTAAGTACCAGAGCCCGAGTGCTACCGAGATGCAAATTATCTGGGCTGGAATCAGGTGCCATTTGACTTCAAGCACCTTATAAAAGGGGGAAATGGTGGGGGAGGGCTCCTCCAGCTGAAGATCCTGGAGGCTTTAATCAGGCGGAATGTTTTATGACAGATTCTGGGATTTAGAGCAAAGCTTCACAGATGGTCAGTTTTATACCTCACTTGTAATGTGTCAGGACCCTCCAGCAGTGCTGCAGCTTATGAAATAACTCACTCAGGTAGTTAGGAACCTCCTCTGGCCAACATGTGGCTGTGAGAAGCTTCCTGGAATCACCCAGCACTACAGAACATTATTTTTTATATCTTTTTTTGAACAGTGCATTAAAGTCAGCACTGCATCTGAATTAATTGGTGCAAATGAAACCTCCCAATGAACACACAATAGGATAAGGACCCTCTCATGTCAAACCAACCTTTCCAGTGCAGCAGCACATGGCAGAACTTTAGGTGGCCATGAAGGTAATGAGACATGAGGTGGAAAAGAGAGAACTTGGGAAAGTCTTATTTGTACTTTGAGACCAAAAGCTTGTCTAATTTGAAAGACACTAATCCTGCAAGAGTGGGAAGAATGAGATTTCATCCAAAGAACATCTCACTTCTTGTTTGCTCTTTCAGGTTATACCATAACTTGAACACATTAATTACAGTGTTTAGAAATGCCATGAATTTCAGCCTGTCCTTATAAGTCAAACAACATCTTAATTGCCTATGAAGTCTTTGACATTCAATCATAAGCTGTTTTCCACAAGAGGCCCATGACAGGGAGTATCCTTTGCTTCATTACAAACTCAGCCGCGGGTTCCCTGTGTCCCTTTAAATGTTTAATGTACAATGTTTGATGTTTAATCAGGCAGCTGCTCACTAATTCTCTTACCTTCTTGCCTGGTCTGTCCTTTTCCCCTTCCACCTCCCAACCAGTAGAAACATACTCTCAGCCCAGTCGTGGCTCAGAGCATGCTGCTGAAGGAAAGCAATCATCCTAGGAAAGGGAAAAGTGCATCTCAAAAAGTCATTGCCTCCTGCCTCTCTCCTCTTTGCCTAGCCCCACTGAGCCCAGGGAGGAACACACTGCTCAGTCCTGCAGGGCTTTTCATGTGGCCTGAACTGAGGGATGCTCTACTGAACATCTGCAGGCAACTCACGTGAAGACACTGGTCAAGAGCAGCCTGAAGAGAATCCATGCTCCAGTCTCTGCTGAGATGCTTGCATTGTGCAAACCATGGGTGTAAGTCAGCACCAGAGTCCTGGGAACAAACACCAAAGATGAGCTAATGATGGTCAAAGGAAGATGGGCTCTTGGTCCTGCTTAGGTAACTGCTTATGATTCCCCTCCTACTTTGCTGGTGTAAACCAGGAACAACCTGGCATCGAGCACCGGCACAGCAGAGAATTAGTCCTACAGGTCTTCTTGCTATGTGCTCTAATACCTCTGCTGTTCTCGCTCCATCCTTCATCATCTTATTGTGAATGCTGCCTATTTTTGGAGCTCACAGGCTAGCTGCTCAGGGCAAGCTCTGCTCCTTGCTTCACATTTCTCAGCTGCCAGATGCTGCTGACACAGCCAGAGGTCTCAGCCATAGTAATGTGGCCTTTAAACTCTAAACCAGACTTTGCACAACAATTAATTACCTTCTAACACAAAATCAATTGGCGCCTTTATTTTGCTCTCTACAGCAGTGATGGATAAGGCAAAGTTTCATCTTCTCTGTGTTAAATAAACTTTTTCCCGGCATGTTCCTGGCAATAGACAAATTTGCACGTGCTCCTTCTAGTCACTCTGGAGCTTGGGAAAGATCTTGATTTAGGGCAGTTGATGAAGAAACCCTGTTGGAGCTCCACAGATAACACAGACTTCAAAAGACCAGAGCTCTGTTGTTGTCTAAGGTAAATTGACCACATATTTTTCTCATACAGAGCCCAAACACTCCACAATCCCAAGGAAAGGGGGTTCAAATAGATTTTCTACTAAAAAATAGATTTTCTACTAAATGTTTATACTCATAGCCATATAGAAAAGTTGTCTTATCACTTAGCTCAAGATCAGGGCTGAGTATTGTGGTTAAAACTAGGAGTCAAAAAACATTTGAAAGTCGGTTCTTAGGCAACATTTGCAGTCTCACTCCTTAGGATTAATGGTTACTGCTCCTGGACTCTGTCCCCCTCTCAAGGTTTCCTTTGTGTCAGAGTCTGATGACTATCAGCTAGATGAAAAAAAAAAAAAAAAAAAGAACAAAAATAAGCTAGAAGCCTGCTCCCNACAGATAACACAGACTTCAAATGACCAGAGCTCTGTTGTTGTCTAAGGTAAATTGACCACATATTTTTCTCATACAGAGCCCAAACACTCCACAATCCCAAGGAAAGGGGGTTCAAATAGATTTTCTACTAAAAAATAGATTTTCTACTAAATGTTTATACTCATAGCCATATAGAAAAGTTGTCTTATCACTTAGCTCAAGATCAGGGCTGATTCTGGGACACAAATTTTCTTCTCTTCTTTCAGGTTGCAGGCAGCAGCACTGGAATGAACAGAGGAATCCAGTCTATTAATACGTCTCCATGGATGGTGTCACCACAACAATTTGGGGGCTTTTTAACAATGGGATGGCCTGTACAGCACTAGACAAGATGGATCCCATAGTCCTGAGGGAACCAGCTGATGTGTTTGCCAAGCCACCCTCCATAATATTCAAAAAGTCCTGTCAGACAGGTGAAATCCCTAGTAGCCCTTTGGGTTCTTTTGGTGTTTGTTGTTTGTTTTTTTCCTAGGTTTTACAAGGCTCTGAGCAACCTGGTCTAGTTGATGATTTCCCTGCTCATTACAGAGGAGTTGGACTAGATGAGCTTTGGAGGTCCCTTCCCACCTGGGGCATTCTATGATTCTGTGATAAATCATCTGCTGCAAGACCCTCTGCAGACTGCAGTGCAGAGATGAGGAGTCTCCTGAGATCCATCAGCCCTGTAGGCTCCAATTTAGCACAACCACATGATTATCCCAGAAACCATGGTGATCCATGCCTGAGAAGGGTTAAAAACCCATATAATAAGCAGGTTGTCCAAGTCTACCAGCTGACTCATGCTGAGCCTTGGTTGCTCAGGAATGGCCCAGGCACTGCAATGGAGGGCAGGGACATCTGCAATTGCAGAAGGGACATCTGCAATTGCAGAAGGGACTGGTAAGAGAAAAGAGGTCCAGCACCAGCTCATCTCCAGCAATATTTTGGCTCTAGCATTACACACATTACAATCCCCTGCAATGCTCCAGGCTGGGGCAGAGTGGCTGGAAAGCTGCCCAGCAGAAAAGGACCTGGGAGTGTTAGTCAACAGCTGGATGAAGATGAGCCAGTGTGTGTCCAGGTGGACAAGAAGGCCACCAGCATCCTGGCTTGTGTCGGCACTGCTGTGGCCAGCAGTGATCATCCCCCTGTACTTGTCACTGATGAGGCCGCACCTCAAATCCTGGGGTCAGTTTTGGCCCCTGCTAGGAGTCTAGAAGAACATTGAGGGGCTGGAGTGTGGCCAGAGAAGGGCAACAGAGCTGGGGAAGGGGGGTTAGAGCACAAGCCTGGTGAGAAGTGGCTGAGGGTCCTGGGGTTGT
>VWZY01001095.1:39867-79377 GCA_013399075.1 Chloroceryle aenea | reverse complement strand
AGAACAGAAGCCTTTTTAAAAAGGTGAGGGAGGTGATGTGTGGAATACACAAAAAAAGAAAGACAAATTCCTTTTTCTTGTTAAAGCAGGGTGCTTATTCTAGTTCTGTAGCTGTGAGGAGGGTTTTAGTATTTTCTGGAATACACTTAAAGAATAAAGAACAAATTTATGGAAATATTTGTGAACAGGTGACCCGATCCAGACATCTGCAACTCATTTCTTAGGCATTGGATGTGTCTTGTCATGGTATCTACAGTGAAAAAGTCAAAATAAGTCCAAATTAATTTCAGAATTTGCCTGTGTGAATGCATTGTTTCATCCAGGAGGTCTTTGACTATATTTACCACCTCTGTCAAGTTATATTTTGTTCTTACCTGATCATGGCTAATGAATTTCATGGTTGGTTTTTTAATTTTTAGTGTTAAAATTTTGTGTTCTCTCTCAGAATGTGTCAGATGACTACAGTACTTCCATGAGATATTTTAAAGCAGTTAATATTTGGAGGCTTTTTCATAAAAGCACTAATGATACTGCCACAAAAAGCAAAAATAATTAAAGCTGCTTAAAGAAAAACACTACAAGTTAACTACTCTGCAGCCAATAGCAGATTTTAGGACACAGAAATAGTAACCACACATCCATCAAATAGTTTAGCCTTACCTGCTCACTTCTTTGAGCAAGAAAAGAAGAGATTAGGGGTAGGAAGAAGGCAGACAACACCTCCCTCACCAGCCCATCTCCCCCCAACCCCCTTTATTATTTTTTTTTTCTCCCTTCCTCTTCCTTTCATCTTAAAATGCAGGAAGAATGAAAGCAGAAACATGCTAATCTGATTTGTTTCAGGAGCCTTCTGATAATAAAGAGGCATATTCCAGGTGGTCCTAATCAAGTCAGTTTGTCTTCAAAAAAAAAAAAGGTATTTTTAAAATTAGGATTTCCTGTAACATAGACAATGGCAGGGTCAAGCCAATGACCTCCATCTATGTTTGGGGATCAACCATGAAACTGTGGGTGTTGGAAATATGTTCTAATACATGACATTTTTATTGCAGGTTTCGACCTTTCAATAGAGAGCTGATTTTTGGAGAATGGCTTACTCCTGGGATTGAAAAACCTCTCTCTGGAAGGTTGATGGAGCACGAGCATGGTATAGATTATATTAACATTTCTCTTATTACACATGTCCTTTATTTATTTTTTTTTTAATGTATGCAGTAGTATAACTTACTCAGATTATCCAAAATAGGCCAGTTCTGCTGAGTTTGTTCACAGGTTTTTTTATCATTCAAATAATTCTTTACACTCCTGTAAAATTACCCAAAGTTAAGTAAAAGTCTAAGCACAAGCTGTACTCTGAAGGAAATGAAGTGGCCAAAAATATGTATAAAAAGCTGAGTTTGCAACAGCCTTGATCATTAGAGTTATATAAATTCTCCATATACTATTGTTCTCATATTTTTTTTCTTGGGACTTACTCCAGCTGAAAAGTTGCTAATCCAAAACTAAAGTATGGATGATAGAGTGTTTATTTTTAAATAACTTTTTATTATTGTTGTTAAAGACTAGACTGGAGAGGTAGCTGAGTTCTTTTCAATATACTGTGCAAAATTTGGTTTTAAAGAGATAAATAAATAGCTACCTGACAAGCAAATAAGCAGCAAAGAGGAAAAAAATGGCATTCAGAGCCTTCCACCTGTACCAAAATAGCCAGAGATTTCATTTTATCCATTTATTGTAAATAAATAATCTATAGTAAAGCAGTGAGTGCTGAAAAATAATTAATCTGGACTGTTACACTCATATTGCAAGTCCTGCTTTGCACTAAAAGTACTAATTTGGCTGAAACTGAGAAATCCATTCAGAGTAATCATAGCCTTTCTGCTTCTATATGAATAATCTTAACTAACCATTTACATAAACAATTGAAATTAAAATAGTAAGCGTTCTCAGGTTGAGTAAAATTGATCCAATACTAAAAGGAGTAGTAAAAACCCTGAGACCTTATCTTCAGCAGAATATATTGCAGTACAACAAATTTTATGAACATGTCGTGACTTTAGCAATTCCAGCTTTCAGCTGGAATCCAGTTTTTATCCTTAATCAAATCTGTCTGTCTTCAAGAGCATTGTTTTGTTGAGGTTTTTTTTTTTCTTGGAGGAACTCATTGTACCATAAAATAAGAGAATTTTGAAAACCCCAAAATTTTAGATGATCCCAGGAACTGCCAATTTCTACCAAGCAAATCCAGCGAGGTGTAAATTTCATTTTTCCTCAGTGTTGTAACTAATGGCTGGTGTAACTAAAGAATTGCTGGCTTTTACCAGGATCACACCTCCTGTTATAAAAGTATTTAAGGCAGACATATTCTCAATTTTTTTTCATACAATACTGTGATTTTTAAGGTAATTAAAACCTCCTATGGAAAATTATCAACTGAGAAACAAAACTTGGAGCACAGAAAATATAGGAAGTGAAACATAACTTTATATAAAAGCTTCACCATTTGTGATGAGGGAGTAGGTGATTCTTTCATTTCTAATCCTTTCTTTCTGTGATTAAAAATCACAGTGAAAGTATTTTTATTAGTGCTGCAACAGTGTTTGGGGAACATGCCCAATATGCTCCTAAATAAATAAATATTTCACAATCTGTCCAGAAACTCTGCTCTGACTGTTTGGTTTTTTTTTTTTCCTCCTTTTTTCTTCTAGTTTTCTTAGAAATGTAAGGATTTTACAGAACAATTCTTTGAATTTTTTTTTGCTTTATTTTTTTCCATTTTTTTTTTTTACACTCCCTGCACAAAAGCAATTACATTCCTGTTAATGGAAATCAGGATTATATTGCAAGGCAAAGGTATCTAAGGCTCCCTTGTGACATTTAAAAGGTGAAAGTTTGATGGAGTGTTCCATGGTCTGCCACAAGTTCAGAGTATTTTTCCTAGATTCTTATTCAGCAAAAAAAAAATATGGTTTTTGGTTCACAACTGTAAATCAAATGGATTTTAAATTTAGGGCCTAATCCTGCAAACTTTTAAACACACAAGTAGCCCTAATGACTCGTGCCACGCATGAGGATTTGCAGAATCACATTCTCATTAGGTGCAAACTTTAATTCCTTTCTTGAACAAAAAAAATCAAAGCATTTTGAATTTTAAAACCACTCTAAATAGTTTTTAGAAAGGAGAATTTTGCAGGAATGTAGTAATTGAGTCTTCCTCATTTACCAGCTCTAATATCAAGAGTGCTGCAGTTGTCAGTTATCATTAGAATCCACTTTCTAAGTGTTTAGAAGGTTTTGATGCTGAAATTTGGCCCATGTTACTTCAGTTTTTCTGGAATTGCTGTCTGTCTGGTAGTTTTCATGGCTGTTTCATGACCCAAACAGTAGATGAAACTTTGAAGAGAGATGCGGGCTGTGTTTGCTTTCTCTTCTTCCCCTTAGCCTCTGCTATTGTAGTTCTGATTTAGCAAAAGTACCATTTATTTTGTTGGAAGTTGAGCCTGAAATAAGGGCTGCAGTGCTGGCCCCTTAAAAACTGTTGGTGTGGCTATTGCAAATTGTAAACTGTTTTGCAATATCTAACTGCAATGAAGCTGAAAAGATAAAAATGGACGGACTTTTCCTTGCTGAAAGTGCTTCTCACGTGGAACTTTGCACGGCCACTTCTGCCCCTCCTGCTCTAGGTGCCCACTTGCAGACCCTGAATCATGGTTTGAAAGCTGGCAATGAGCTTGCTGCTCATCTAAAGAACTGTTGCAGCTTACTTTGTCAACTCATCTATGCTTTCTTTAAGGACTTTTCTTGCTTTACAATAATTTTCCTGAAAGAGATGTGTTGCTATGAATGCAACCCTTGGCTAATGATTCCAACACAGGTAAAATTGTTTGAAACCCTGTGATATCTTAGGGGTGGCTGCTTTAAGTTTTGAAATCTGAAAGAACTGAATTTTCTGGATTTTTTTTGGAGGTTTAAACTAGATCCAGCCCTAACATTATTTTCAGATGGAGTTTTGTATACTATTAGATTTAAATAGATATTAACTTTTATTATTAGATTAGGCATTTAATGAACCATGTATATATGAAGGGTTTAAGGCTGCTCTACTTCCACCTCATTTTTCCTTGTCTGTTGATAAAATGGCCTTGCCAGGCAATAGGAAAAGAAAAACAAATGACAGACAAATTCTTTAGGAAAAATTAGTTAAACCAGGCTAATTAGGATCTTTAAATCCTTACTCTTCTCACTCAAACACAAATATAGGAAAGCAAGGTATCACCCCTTTTTATTCCTTGGACTTTTCTATAGTTATTTGCTTATTTCAACAAAAACCTAAGTAGAAATTGATGTAAACCCCTACATTTGATCTGGGTGGGGAAATGAGAAATGTCATCAGAGTTCTGAACTGCTCAGCTCCTGTACTGATGCCTCATTAATCCACCTTGTTCTGCTTGCACACTGACACTGAAAAGGAGCAGCTATGAAGATGCAATTGAGCAGTGTCACTTTCTAGCTCTGTTAATTTTTAATTCATTTTCAATACATAGATAGTCACAGGATATTTTTTTTCTGTTTGTTGGGGTAGGAATTTTTTTTTCAGAGAATAAGGTTTTTTTTCTGTTACATTATTCTGAATTTCTACAGCAATATTTTGAGAATTAGTGTTTTTTAGCCATGTATAACACTCAGTTTATCTGAAGCAAGAAAGCAGCAACATCTGCTGCTTAATTTTTTTTTAGCTTGTGCAGTATTTAAAAATCTTAGCACTCTGTGCAAATATCTGTCTGATATTTACACCTTTCCATTAACCCACTAAGTTTTAAGAGCTCCCTCTGAGAGTCCTGTGGGAATTTTTGTTTTGTGGGTTTTACTGTTTGTTGTTCTGGTTTTTGTTCTTTTTTTTAAGTCTTCAGGCCAGATTTTCATTATTTTATCCATCTACTTCTTCACTGATATGAAGAGTGATTTTAATTTTTTAATTTATTTTTTTAATTCCCCTTCTTCCCACAGAAGGAAATAGATTTAAGTGTTAATATGAAAGTTAACATAAACATTGTGAAAGTATTGTAATTATCATCATGATTATGATCTTCCCAACTTTAATTGCTAATTTCCTACTTCAAAACAGACAGAGGGTAGTAGAAGTCACTTTTAAATTAGACAGGACTTCCAGTGGATCTGATAAATCAAAACATTTGCTTTAGAATATCTATATTCTTTTGAAGCAAGATTTTTCTCTTTGTAGCATGGGTAGATACTGTGGTCTTAAGTGTGTTAGCACTTTAGTAATTCTGAAAACACTTTGCTTCCTCCTGTTACAATCTAGTCCATATTTTAGTCAAGATCAAGAGTTAGAAAAGGAGGATGCTCCATCTGTTGTGAAATGTTGTAGTGGCTCTTACGAGGAAGTCTCTCTCCAAATCCAAATACATATTCAAAAGTTCTCTATTGAGACTGTCACACTTAAGTCAATATCTTGCCCAGGAAAAAAAAAACTCCTTATCCAAAAGAATGGGTATGTCCTAGTTACCCTATCCCCATCTTCCCCCCCCAAAAAAAAAAACCAGAATAAAAATAATAAAAAAAATAATAATCCAGGTTCTCAGGAGAAGGAAGGATGATGCTTTCAGTGCCCAGCACAGGAGTTATACAAGCAGTGCTCAAATGTGGATTTTTCTTCATCTGTTTTACCACCAACAATTTGTTTCAGTTCTGAGACAGGGAGTATTACCAGAATAATGTAGTTTTGTATTACCAGAGTATTTTTTGTTTTAAACAAAGGCTCATCTTTATGCAGTGGAAATCCATAACCTGTATGATGTGCAAGTGTTACACTATGTTCTCTTTTAAGTCTTAAATTCATGGTCTCTTTAATCCATTCAAGAGCAGATAAAATACAGTTTGAAAGCAGCCCCCAGGAAAATGCTTGCACTTTTCTTTCTGGCATTACCAGGTTCAAAATCTAGATCTGCAGTTGCATGGAGCCTGTTTTGCATCCAGGTTTAGAGGGTAACTAGGAGACTCTTGAATTAGCAGTGAGAGAATAATTCCTTCCAGGATATTAGTGCTGCTAGACTGTGTTCTGTTTTTACACCAGCAACTCTTTAATTTTCATTAAGGTTTTGATCCTGTCTGGGTCACTGTAATTACAGTGAATTTAGCTGGGAATGCTGAGTGTTTATTTCAGAAATTGATATTTTTGTGAAACTGCCTGAAACTAATGGAAACCTAAAATACAGGGATGTTCATAACTTATCTCATAACTTTCTTTCTTTTTTTTTCCTGCTCAGATACACAAAATTCTTCTTGCATTCTTTGGTGTGTAATAATTTGTCAACCTCCTCCCAGTCTTCTGCCCTGGAAACGATCATTCAAAAAGCTGTTCCAATTTTTGTTTGTTTTATTTTTAGATTAATATAACTTATGTTGCTGACCCACTTTCCCTTATGTAAAAACCTGAACAGAATTTGTCATTGAGGTAGGAATTCATGCAGCCTGACACTAGAGGGCAATTCAAAGCAGCAGTTTTACCCCAGAACACTTACGGGTGCCTGTGGCCCTGTGTTGAAAGAGAGGGAGCCTACAGAGCCTTCCCCAGAGTCCCCCCCAGGCAAAAACTGGTGGTGATTACCCTCCTAAATCACTTATTTCACTCACTTTTTTCCTATCCTCAAGTGCTCCACGGAAGGAGGAGGAAGTTAAGGCCCTTCTCATGCTTTGCTGAATCAGAAGTTAAGAATCATCCTCACTTTTGCCACTGTCAAAAAGCCCTAACTTAATACTATAAATAATTAATTTCATTTTAAAAACAACACTACAGGATAAGGCATCAGACATACTTTTTTCCCCCTCATTTTATCAAGGAAAATACAGCATATTGAATGTAAACAATATTTAGTTGAAGTAAGATGAGCAATCAGATGCTGTGTGTCACATTTAACTGAGGAGCAGAGATCATCTCTGTACGTTGTGCACAACTGAAGGCATAGAAGGGTATCTTAGAGCAGAAAACACAGCTTTCACAGTTGTAATGTTCTTCTAGATCTACAGAACAACCTGAATGCTTGTAAATAATAACCTGTAATGCAAATAGTGATGTCCTGCTTCTTGAAAGCACTCAGGAATTCTTATTTTAGCAATGCAAGCTCTCATTCTATTGAAATGTATGCACCCAGCCATGGAAATGCTTGTGCCATGCTACACATTTCAACACCAGGGCATTTTCTGAGTGGGTACCAGTTTTTCAAGCAGTATTATCATTGCATCCTTTTGCACAAATCACTATAAATGTTTAAAACTTATTCTTGCTTGAACTGCTCAAATTTGTTGTGTTTTGGATTTTTTTTTTCCATAACTAAGTACTTCCAGTCACCCAGAGTGCCACAGATCCCTAGAAATCCTGCAGGGCATGGGTACAGTAAAAATTTACCCCTGTTTTCTGCAGCTCTGAGCAACTCCAGTGCAATTTGAAAACACTTTTCTGCTGTCAGTGATGTACCCAACCTTAATCGGTGCTGGAGCCTCTGGAAGGGATTGTGTCATCACAGGGTAGATGGTCCAACAGTGAGTGACCTTGAGGAACAATATTCTCATTCCTTAATTTGTAAAATGTGCAAAAGGAGAGGGAAGGGGAAAAAAAAAAAGCCTGTGTGGAATTTAACCCACTGAAGTTGTCAGATTCCCTGGGGTTTAGGGGAGGTTTTTGGGTTGCAGGGTGTGTGTGAGGAATTAGTTGATTGTTTTGTGCAGTGCTAAAGAGGTTTTAATCACACACATGAACTCTCATGATTTTTGAGCCCCAAAGTGTCCTGCTTTCATTCCTGCATCTTCTCTCAGCTACCATTGCATAAACAATAATCCCAGTAGATAATACAACTGGCAATCCCTACCCCAAAGGTGTTCAGGACACTGAAGTGACTGATTCATAATGAAGCTGTAGATGAACGACCCCTACCCCTTGACACAAATCTGGCTGAATAATTTAAGTTCTTAAACCAAACAGCAACAGAATCCTCAGTCTTTTGCAGGTAAGACACCACCAATTTAAGAATAAGCATATCCCTGCCAACGTGACACTTGTCTCTTTTTTTTTTTCCCCTTTTTACCAGCTTGATTTTTTCATTTTTTCCCCCCTAAATCAGAGATAAGTTCTGTTGTTACCATTAAGCTTTTCTAAGGAATTTTATTTGTACAAAACAAGAACAAATGTGTAAGTACCAGCAAAATGTGCAGACCAACATGGCAATATTGTTCTGTTCTATCTTTAAGCAGGTGGTTTCATGTGGCAGGCTGGAAGAGAGACTCTTTTTCTTCCCAGCTTTTGACAAAAAAAAAAGATGACGCATATGACTCAGAATTAGAAGGGGAAATCTGCCAGTTTGCATCAGTTCCTTAACTTGTGGGCTGCTATTCACCACAAGGAAAATCAGTATACTCTCACCAGGGCTTCTTGAGAGATGAGGAGTAATCCTTTCTTTCAGAAAGTGTAGGATGGTTGGAGTAGGCCTTTCGTATGTTCCACCAGGCTTTTCCTAGAATAACTGCTTTTTCCATTGTATTAAATTTGTAGGGGGGGAAAAAAATACCAAAACAACAACAAAATATTCTTAAATGCTACATTTAATGCTGAAAATAGGAATCAGACACACTATAGCTGCATGCAGAGTCAAAGCAAAGCAATCTGCTTCCTTTTGAATATGTAACACTTCTGTTTTGCTGGCACTGAAACTCAACAAACATTTCCATCTCCACAGTCAAAAGGTAAGGGGTTTTAATATATATTTTTTTAACCTAAGTCCACATATCTTAATATCTGATTCCAGCTTTTAAATAAGTTAGTAGGACTTGAAAAAAAAATTAAATATTATGACTTTGAGGGCAGAAGCCATGTCTTCAGAAGGGGAAAATATTTACTTGAAATAATAAAGATCTGATTTTCCAATATATTCTTTAGGTAATGAACAATTTAGGGATAATTCCAATTGTTTCTTATAGGTTTGAGTTATGATGGAGAGAGACTTCTTGCAGACCTGATATTTGCTTACAGAATCTGTCAGCCTTTTATTTACTTTAAAAAAAGAAAATCAAAGTCAAGCACTAATTGTTCAGAGATTAATGTAGCCTTTTTGGTTTGGGGATGTTTACTAGACAATTGGATGGAGCTAAGAGTACAATTTTGATATTTTTTTTACCACTAGGTATTTGATTATAAATCTTTTTCTTAATATATTAACTTCTAGTTAATTCACTGTGGTTTTACTTTAAGCTTGTTAGTGAAATATTGAAAATCTAGCTTAATATAAAGCCATAAAAGGCAGACAGCATCCTTATCTTTTTTTCTTTCTTTTTCCTTTTTTTTCCCCTCTTCTTTCAGTGGATAAAGCACTTTTCATTTGGCAAAAATATTGTTGTTGTTTTGCAAAAGCATATTCTAAGTGAAGATTATTTTCTAGCTGGAAAAACCCAACAACTTCACTGCTTAACAATCCCTGTCAGCCTTAGAGAGCACAATTTCATTTTGAATAGCTGAGTTTTGTCAGTAGTGGGTCTCACTGATTGGGAAGTGGGGAACCAACTCAGAAACTTTTTTTTTTGGTATCTCTCCTATGAATATCCCACAGAGGGGTGTGGGGCAGATTAAAGCAGCCTTCTGAGCTGCTGCTCCTGCATCTTCTCTCAGCTACTACTGAATAAAGAATAATGAAGTAGATGATATGCCTAGGAATCCATACCCCAAAGGTGTTAAGGACACTTGAAGCTGGTGCTGAAGTGACTAATTAAATAATGAAGCTGTAGAAATACAGCTAAAGGTTGGAAAAGTTAAAGCAGTTCTTAGGAGGTGTTTCTCTGCTGTTAACCAGTGAATTCCCTTAGCAGTTGAGTTGATTTCTGTCTCACCTTTCGTAGCTCTGGCATTTTACAGAACCCGTGTAGGGATGATGTCAAGCAAAAGACAAATTTACTGTCTAAGCCAGAAGGCAGGCTTACAAAAAGCAACTTCTTTCAGGACACGAAAAGCTCTTTGTTCTGTGGCCTTGGTCTTTCTGTGCTTTGACCCTTATTTTATAACATTGTCACTCTGACCCTAAATCTTCAGCAGCAGGCGTGCAGCAAATGTAGCCCTTTACAAGTGGGGTTGTGTTCTGAGCCTGGGGTTTGGCTTTAGGAATTAGAGTTCTATCCAATGCTGAGATGTAACCAAGTCAACATTTAAGATTTGTGTGGTGTAAATAATGAATATTTACATATCAGGCTTTTTTTTTTAATATATTGCTATATTACCAGCTTATGATGTGTTGTTATTTACCAAGTTCAGACAGCAACTGGGGAAGCAGTCTGGTTAACACTGACTTAAAGTGGTTTCCATTTTCCCACACCAAGCCTGGGCAGCATCACCAAGGTTCCTGCAAAAGGCTACTGGAGTATTAAGTATTCTGTTGAGGGCAAGAAAAGCTTTGCTATACATTATAGAGTTAGAAGATTTAAATATCACTGCTGGTGTGGCTGCCTTTCATAAAAGACAGGATGCCAGCTTAGGAGAGCACAACATTTTACACTAGGCCTGGGATTGTTTCCTGGGCTAGATGAGCAAGTCTTCTCAGAATATAATAAAACTGACCTTTAAAATTATTATTATTATAGAAGAAAACTAGAAAATAATGAAAAGGACAGAAAATTAGTAGGTAGCTGATGTGATGTGAATTTATTTTATTCTTCCCCTGAAAATATCTCATGTATTAAGATAGGGAAATGGGTTCTCCTCTTTTACTAACTTTCTATTACTGAGCTGGTTTGTATTGTAGGGCTATTGTTATTTGGGGAAGGATTGTTCTGTTTTCTTTCACCAGCAATGCTTCTAGATACTGCAGGTCTTGTAAACTTCAGCTATAATCATAAAGCAATCTCTTCTGAAGGTAATAGTTTAATAATCTAAGGACAGGTTTATTGGAGATCTTGAAGGGGGGAATGTATTTTGATTATTACTTTTTAGCTGAAAAGATGTTATGATTTTTTTAATATTAATATAAAAACTCAAGTTGTAATTTAAGACAAACCTGTTTTTTTTTTTTCCCCTAGTCTGAACATTAATATTTTTTGTGATGACACTGGGGGGTGAAAGGAACATTTTAATGACCACTATAATGAAATCTAAAACTTACTTTGCAGAACCTTCTTCATTTTTCTTAATTTTGTATGTGTCCTTTCAAGCAGAAAGAATGCTGGTACAGATTGAAAATGTTCACACAGTTTTCTTCCTGTGTGCATGCCAAAGGTGCAGAGAAGACAGATTTTTTTTATTTTTTTAAAGCTGTGTGCAAGCTATAGCAGTGCAGTCGAG
The DNA here is from genome assembly GCA_013399075.1 of Chloroceryle aenea. Classification (NCBI taxonomy): domain Eukaryota; kingdom Metazoa; phylum Chordata; class Aves; order Coraciiformes; family Cerylidae; genus Chloroceryle; species Chloroceryle aenea. Next base: position 68,042 of record VWZY01001095.1, on the reverse strand, counting down.
GGATCTGGAAAGCTTTTCTGAAATACAGCTTTTCCAAACTCTGTTAGAACCCAGAGCTTGTTACACTTTACAAGTTCCCTGTAAAATATTTCATACAGCAGTCTAGTTAATGCATCAGCATCTGACAAAACACTCTTTAGAAGCTGGGAAAAGAGGTGGGAGGAGTTAGTCTTAATTTTAAGCTAGAGCTGATACTAAAATATACTGATAATATACTAAAATATACACTGATAATATTTGTGAGCTGTGTTGGCTTCCCTTAGTTCTGCTTTTTCAGCCAGCAACCTAGAAAACCTGTTTGACACCCTCTACTTGTTCAAGCCAGAGCTGACTGCCTTTAGTTTCTTGTCTTCCACATAAATCCACTCCATTTTGGTTGCTCTTTATCACTCCAGTTGTAACATCACTATTGTAGTACCAAATAACTGCCTTGGGTTTGGTTTTGTGAGTGCAGTGGAGGGGAAAAGTGCACCTCGTACAAAAAGACTGAGGTCAAGTTAGTGTAAGTGGTTGGAGATGAAGTAAAAAGGTTGTGAAACTGAATTTGATGCTGATGGACCAGCACTGCCCTTCCAAATTTCCAGTTATTTTTATCCTCCTGAATTTCTTACTGGTTTATTTTTAGGTGGCTTTGTTATTTTCTGTTTATCTCGTGCAGTATTTCTCCAGCTAATCTAAATATGATTGTTCGTGGTCCTTGGAGAGCAGGTTGCACATATGATCTAGAATCTCCCAGTTTAGTGACAAGAAGATCCAGTAATCAGCAGCTACCTGCCTAACTTTCATTATCCATAGTTTACATTGCAAACAACTGCTGGATTTCCCCCATTCTCTTGCCATGGTTCCATAGGGAAAATGATTGACATGATCAGGAAATAGTTAACAGACCTCTTGTTGAAGTGAAGTGGGGCTAAGTTGTTGCTGGATTATAGATATTTAATTAAACAAACTAATAATAAATGAAATTAAAACAAAAATAAAATCACACAACCCTAGCACCACAGAATTTCTAGCTTAGAGACAAATTGTTTCCTAGAACTGCAGACTTAAACTCGAGCTCATAATCTTCCTTCAGAAAAACAGCAATTAAGGTGGGTAATTTATGCTCTTAATTCTTCTTCCTTGATGACCACAAAGTTGCCTCAATTAAGTTGAGTAAATTAACTGAATATCCTTGATCAAACTTGATTCAAATAATAAAACAATAGTAGCCAAAGTAGGCTGATACCTTTCAAGTAACAGCTTGAAACATTTTGGTTGTATCTTTTCTCCTCTCTTAAATCCATGTGTGTCACTTTAAAAGCTGATGACACTGAGAATTAAAAAGGATTCCTTAACAAAAGCAACTAGAAGGTCCAGAGTAAAAGAATATATTTCTAAATATAAGTTTTAAGAATGAGTTACAAATTCCCCTGTGCTTGCAGTATAAATATTACAGTGTTGAGTAAGCATATGGCAAAAATAAAGTGAAACTACTATTGTTTAAACTGGTGGGGGCAGGGGGGGAGTAAACAGTGTATTATTAGGATATGGTTACATACCTCTTAGAATTTTGCTGTTTGAGAAGAGAGATGTTTAGATTTCTTAATAGTGAAGGGAGCTTCTCCCTCTTTCTGTCTTTTGCCTGGATGAATTTAGTACCAAAAAAAAGGCATTTGCAGCAAAAGTTGAGCTGTCAGTGTTTGTTCATACTGAATGGTTTATTACTGGCACTGAGCTGGGAGCTCTGAGCTTTGCAAATCAGGGAAGTTGTCACTGCAGAATGTCCCATCTCCCAGATGATTAAGCTCCTGTCTCCATGGAGTGCACAGAACAGGACGTGCCACTGCTTTCTGTACCACCTGAGTGCAAACCCTGTCTCAATTCCAGTTCAAACCAAGAAGCTAAACTGGGAAAACACAGATAGGGAGAAATACTTTCTGATATCTGCTCTACAGAGGAGAGTGTATATATCCAATATAAATAATGCAGTGCTTTAGACTCTGCAATGCTAAGAGTCAGTGTCTTTCACCTTCAGATTTCTAAATTTAAATTGAAAGAAGGTTTGGAAAGTGTCACAATGAAGCAATAGTTTTGCTTTCAAAGTGGATCTGCATTGCTTTGCAGTAATGAGTAAGTACCACAAGCAGTAGGATGTGTTCATGTGCAGAAGGTGTGTAACATTATCAGTGAAGAAGGTGTTTTGGTCAAGAAATATCAAGGGAGTGGTTTTGTTGTAGGAGCAAAAGGTACAAGGTAACTGTTTCATCTCATGTCCTCTTCTTGGGCATCTGAAACACTGTCCAGGATTTCCCAGAAGGGCTTTGGTTTGTTCTACTCCAAATGACTGAACTGACAGGTTGCTGGCTACAGGGTGCCTTTGGGATACAGTAAGTTACATAGAATTTATGAAGCTTAGTAGTAGCTACAGTAGCCAGAAATTCACTTGGAGCTAGTTTTCATGGAGTCAGAGAGAGACTGAGTTTTGCATCATAAACTCTTAACTATAAACCTGTAAAAACTGAACATGGTAGTTTAAATGAGGTTGGGTCTGGGATAAATCAACTAAAAAGCATTGAAATCAATGAAAGGCTCCTTCCTTGATTGGGAACACCCCAACAGCAAAAACACACCCCCCCTTTTTTTGTGTGTTTTGTTTTGAAAAAGTTGAATTGCCTTTTTTTTTTTTTTCTAACAGCATTTTTGACTTCTCTGTGTGTGGAGAGAGAGCCTGCTTCTTCAGAATTTCTCTTCTGCTTCTTCAGAATCCTTCCTTCTGTGCTCCTCAGCAGAGCTCTTGCTTTCAGGGGCTCGTGAGGATCTAATGGAGCTGCCTGCACACACAATTTCCCTCTCTGTCTCTCACCCACAGACCCTCATCTGAAATCACAAGGACAGAGGTAAATTGCCCACTTTTAATAGCATGATTAATGAGCTTTATGATCAAAACACAGAGGCACAGAATTTTGTGCAGGCTCTAGTGGATTTCAGTAGATTTTGGACTTGGCTATCAGTAAGTACACTTTTTATCTTAGCCTTCCTCCTTTCATCCTTTTCCTGTTCTTCAAACCCTTCTCTCACACACCACATCTTCAATATTATGTGAAAATGTGCTTAATTCTCCTTGCAGATAAAATATATTTTAACAGCAACATACAAAATGTTATCCTTCAGCTCTGTTTGATTATTGTATTTGTTTCGCTTGGGAGCATTTAAACAAAACAACAACCAACCACCACCCCCCAAAATAATTATAATAATAAATACAACAAACAAAACCAAGCAACCACCACCCCACCCAAAAGCAGAGATCACTCCCACCCAGATTCTGTAACACACGTGAGGTTTTGTGTCCATCTGAGGGGGTGGAATTACCTGCAGCTTCTCTGGCTAATGTACTGACTGTAGAAAATAGCAGCATATTCTGCCAGCTCTGCATTTCGTGGTGGTTGTAGTTTAATTTTAGAGGGCTTTACTTATACAACAGAAAAAAAATAAACCCTTCACACTTAAGCTAGAAGCTAAAATCAGGTAGGCAGTTGAAACTGTAAACTGTGTCTGTTGAACTAGATACTAATTAAGCCTTTGACCTCAACATCAAATGAGAAATGTACTTCCATAGGTATCAAATGTTGGAGGTATCTAATTAAATGATTTCATTTTTTTAAGGTAAATCTACAACCAAGAAACAATATTTCCTCTTGCTGCAGAACATCTTTCATATTCTTTTTTTTTTCCCAGGGAAGTTTTAAGTAAATCCCTTACTGCCAGCTAACATTTTTTGCTTGCACCTATCCTTTGTCTTTTTCCTTCAACACTATATATATATGGTGGACATTTCTCTCCTAGCATGATTTCTTCAGGGGGGAGAACTGTCACAGCATACCTTTACAATTAGGTTTATTTTGACTTTGTATTCAAGTTTTACTTCACCAAAATGCTGGGTAAGTTGTGCTGATGTGATCTAGTTTGCCTATTTGAGCTGCCTGACTTAGAAAACAAGCATAGGTAGTAACACGGGGAGGGGGGGAAGTGTAACTGTTTGTGTGTGTATAAAATATACATGAAATGGCTCTCTTTTCTAGCTCCTAAAGTAGCATTTCCACCTTTATTAACTCTACAAAAACCTCTGTGTTGCTGCAGCTACCTGTAAACTTTTGCTGGCAAATCTCCCTTGAATTGACACATTTATAACAGACTCTTCTAGCAGAGATCTTCCTGTTGTATTATTGTGGGAGCAAAAATAGGAAGGGAGAAAAGGAAAACTCATCAAATTTTCTCCCTTTGTGGCCTGCCAAGAGTCTTGTGCTTACAGATAGCCAGCCCTGTTGATTTACAGAAGTTTTATCAGGAAGCAAGCAGAGACTCGTTGCAGTGGAATGGCGTGCTTGGGTCTGTGCTGTGTAAGTAGCTTTTGTCTTACTAATGTGGTATGAAACCATTAAAGAAAGCATAATTAATGTTATCCAGGGAACCAGTAAAAGTACTGGACACACTTAAAATGCTGGCATACTTTAGGATAGAAAAGGATACCTGGTGGGGTTGTGAACTGCAGGTCTCTTGCCTAACTCTTCAAGTAGCATGGTTGTTCTAGGCTGGGTGCAGATGAATTCCTGCTCCTAATAACAGGAGCTAACAGGTTGTTGTGGTAAAAAAAAAAACACTTGTAAATCTGTCTACACCAAAACTGTGGCAGGGATAACCTGGAGAGGTAACCAGTGGCTTGAGGACTGATACAGTACCTTACAAAAAGCTTATTTTGAAATTAGCTCCTACTCTCTTATGTATGAAAGTTTGGTTTGGTTTGGGTTTTTTTTTCACATCAGAGATTTCCAGATGACTAAAGATTAGAAAATAACTCAGACTTTATTATTTTATTTTGAAGTAAACATCTGCATAATCTTTAGTTCCTCTAATCAGATGCCCAGTTGTCCAGTTCCTGCTTCTTGTCCCAGTTCCTGCTTCTCATCCCTTTAAGGTACTATGCACAGTTGACAATAAAGTCTAGAGATTCCCTGTAAATAACCACTCAGCTTGACAATGGACACAGAAACATTTTTAATCTATTAATACAGCTCTTACCAGTACATGAAAACTAATGGTCAATAAGAAAATTCTGCCCTCAGCTTTCAGCCTGCATTTCTCTCCCTGAAGCATGGTAGACACCTTGGCATAACGTAGCAGCACATAATGGTTTGTGGGTTTTGAAAAGGTGCAGGCCATATTGTGCTGCCTCAAAAATACAAGGATTTCATCATCCCGAAGAGAAATACCCCGACTGAATCAACCTGCTGATGTCTGTCATACCTTAGCAGCACGTAAATATTGGTGTTAAGACTGTAACTATCTCCAGTATTAACTGTGCTGCTGAAGTAAGGCCAGCCACTTCTGCACTGAGTCCTGAAAAAGGATGTCTCCTGTCTTTCCCCGTGCCGCCGCCTTGCTGGGTTGTAGATGTTGTTTAGGAACACTTCCCTGGCTTTTGCTGTTTTCACCTATTCAGAAACAGTGTTTAGGACTCTGATGGGAAATAGAATAGACCTAGACAGGTGACTCTGCTTTGGATTGTATGAAAGCTGAATTTGCTGAAGGAAGCATCTCAAGATACAGCGGGGTAGCGCTGCTTTGGTGAGTGTGTGCTGATCATTTGCTAAGCTATAGATAAATTGTGTTACTTTAAATGTCACTGATATTTACTAAAACTCTTAAAGCTGTGTTCATTTTTACTTCATTTTTTTAAAGAGTGGAACTTGGAAATGCTATCTCCTGTATTTAGTGAACACATAAAGCAAAAGAATTTTCAGCAGTTATTAAACACTTAATTTCTTAAATCACTGTCTACAGACAGGTAACAATTTTCAAGTTAAAAGTTTAAACTCTGGATCTGACTGTGAATTTACTGATTATTTATATTTTTTTCCCCCTCATCTTCCACTAATACGTTTCTCTTGCAGAGGAATCTTTCATTGAGATGACTGAAATTGCTGCAGTGAGAATGGTAATTACTTGGGCTCCCTTCCTTTTAAAAGCTGCATGCAAGAACTGTGTGGTGAGTCAAATGTAGACTAATGGTTATGTAAATGTCACTAATTTTAGATACAGTCAAGATCTGAAAGTGTGTTTCCTTTTAAGATTTTATTTTCTTCACTATCATGACTCAGTATCACTTGCTAATCTCACTTTATTAACCCTGTTATGTTTTACCATTAAAATGCACTTGCCTTCTTCAAGTCAGATTTGACTTTATACACCCTAGAGATGTTTCAAAAGGCACCTACACTGGGAATTTGTTTTAATTTCAGGCTTTGCAGGTCTGTTACTGGTGCAGCTGCACAATTACCAACATGAGGTAGATGAACATGACCCCCAAAGTTTTCATAATTCATAAACCTGCATTATTTGACCAGGGAGAATTTTAGCCTGGTGTATGTGCTGGTAAAAACAACACTTCTCTTGTCTTCCCCTGCTATGGATTTGAACTGCTAAAATCACTGATGGCTAAAATTTCCAGTTTACTTCAGATCTGAGCAGTTCCCAGTAGCAGAGCTATGCAGTAAAGCTACTACAGATCTCGTAAGATAGGTGACCAAACCAAGGTTGACTACTCAACAAAAATAGGTTATCTGGCTGAAATTTGGTTGGCTTTCTCACCAAGGCTTCTTGAAGTCACAGTGTGTTTGCTTATCTGTAACTGCTTAATACTATAAGCCCTGCATATATATTTCAGCCACTTGGAAAGTGAGGAATGCTTGGAAAGACCAGCCCCTGTGGGTTATAAAAGAAAAAGACATTACTCTTCCACCCTTTCTTTCCCTTCCCTTTAAGGGTCACTGGTTTCTGTTAGCATGCTGCAGACCGTGGTGCTTGCAGAGGCCCATCCATGCTGCTACTGTTGTAAGCCCAGTATTTTAATGGATCCAGGCTTTATCTCCAGGGCTTCTGTGAGTAGATCAGAAAGACTTGAGAGCATGCTAAGTCCAGTGGCCAACCCATTTGTTCCTGACTGCTTCACTGTGCCTCTGGGTGGCCAGTGAAACAAACTGCTTGCTTCTGGTTCACCCTGCAAACCCCCGTAACTGGCACAAGGCAGGGGTTGGCAGGAAGTGGGTGGGAAGAAGCAGAAGGAGAAAGCTTGGACTGCCTTGTTTGGTGGCCCTAGCAGCTTCTAGCAGTTCAGTGACGTGATGAAAATACAATTTGGACATTTGCAGAACCAGAGCTCAACTGAGGAACCAAAGTTCCTGTCTGGAGTAAGAAAATGACTTCAAGTGCTTCTGAAGACCTACTCAAATTATTCAGTTCCTAAAACTTTGAAAAGAATGTCATCTTCCTCACATGCTTCACAGTTGCCTTAAATGATATTACAATTGCCTTTCCAGAGGTTTACCTGCATGGGTGGTGCCATAGCCTGGGGGTGGATGAAACTCCCTCTGCGTGGCAGCTCTGGCCTCCTAAGGATTGTGCCTGATGTAAGAAAGGAAGGCCTGCTGGTAGCAATTCTGGTGCTTATTTTCTGCTAGGCCTAGGGAACTGTAAAGGGAAAAAGATGGCTAAGTCATATAAAAGAGAAAGAAAAGGTAGGCCTGCTTGAAAACAAAGCTAAGGCTTAGCTGTACAAGAACTAAGGCAACTAGTGAGGGGAGTGTGTCTACAAAGCTAACGTTGAAAGGTTGGAGCTGAGAACTGATATGGGAAGCACAGATCTGATGAACTGGAAAATTGGAAGGATTGGGACAGATTGGGCAAAGAATTGGGGGTTCTGTTCGTTCCTTGACATTGGAAGAAACAGCAGCCTAACAGAAGGCATCTGGCCTGAGGCAAAGAGAATGAATCAGGGTTGGGAAAAGGGGCTTGCACACCTCAGATCATTCCTAACATCCACTGGAGTGCTCTCTGCTTCAGATCCTGATGGTACTGCAGACTGTTAAGTGGGAGCTTTTGCTGTCACCTGTGAAATCATTGGCAATTTCATCCCCCTCGTGGCATTAAGCACAGAAGGGGACAACCTCCTTAGTGCTCTTAGCTGCTACCTCATGAAAGAGGAGCTGAGGTTGGAAGGCACCTCAGGAATCATCTAGTCCAAGTAGGATCAGGCAGAGCAGGTGCTTTTTTTCTTTTTTTTTTTTTCATGGTTATGTCCTGTCAGGTTTTGAATATCTTCAAGGATAGAGACTCTGCAACCTGCCTTGTTCAGATAGAATTTCCTGCTTTCATTTTGTGCCTGTCACCTCCTATCCTGTTACTGGACGCAACTGAGAAGAGCTTGGTTATGTCTTGTTTACTCTCCCTGAACTCCCATCAGCAGGCACCTCTAACCTTTTGTAAGGTCACACATAGACAAGCCTTTTCTTCTCCAGGCTGGAGTCCCAGCTCTCTTGGCCTTTCTTCATGTGAAAGATGCTTCACTTCTCTCATCATCTTTGTGGAAGTAAATAAAACGTTTCAGCTGATAAGGGAATTGGAACTCAAAGTGGGGACAATGCTTTGGGGGGAGGAGGGGGGGAGAAAATACAACCAAATAACTAAAAACTGGATAAGCAACACAGAGATCACAAAATGAAGCACTAAGAAGTTAGGTAACTGCTGCTTCAAGATTCTGCAATCTTCATTTGCCCCCTTGTGTTAGTGGACTACAAAGCAATCTTCATGATGATGCTGAATATTGAATCTAACAGGGTAGACTGGCCTGGTGTGCTGCTGAGCCAGAGAAGATGCTTGTGGATTGTGCAAGCAAGAAGCCTGGTGCTGCTGTAGGTGGGTAATTCTGTAGGCAGTGGAACTAAAGACTACACACAGAGGAAACCCTGTCTTCGTGCTTATGTCAAGTGAGAATTCCTAAAGATCAGATGTGATGTTTAATTTTGGATTTGCTTTTATTCTTTCATAATGCTAAACAAGTTACCAGGCCATTATTTTGTTGTATTCCTCACTTCAGAGGTGTCTGACTTAGAACCTCCTGACAGAAACACTTGCTTGTCCCATTTTTGGAATGTTTCATGAGGAACAACTTCAATATTCTGCAGAAACTTCTCTCCACTAAAGGCAACATTCCTGTTGGAACATCAGCACATCTTACAATATGTTTATGTTCTTCACCATCACTCCCTGTCATACAAGTCAGAAGTAATTGATAGAAATCTCTCCAGAGTGGTGAGCTATTATTTTACCACAGTTTAACTTGAAGCAGAGCAGCAATTCTTCATTTAAAACAAACAAAGTTTAAAATGTATGGGAAGGAAAACTGATGTCTGAGATACAATGAACCTCCTTTCTAAGGTGGCAGTTGTGTGCATCAGAAGAAAATATTCAACTATAATAAGAAAAAATGTAGCAGAAAATGTGATGGCATGAGTGACATCTTTCTGTGAGGAGACTAATAGCACTGGGGTATTGCTTTTCATTCTTAACAGTTTCTGTTGGAAGTTATTTAATGGCTCTCCCAATGTAACAATGACTCAGTATGTTTTTCCATATTGGATAATATATATAAAATATAATATAAATATTGTAATAGCTTTGTGTTAACAAAAGTAAAGAATTTTATCTAATACTGCTTCCATCTCTTAGTGTAAAATTTGAATCCAAAATTCAAAAGTTCTGAAATTAATGTCTTAGAGCAGCATTTATCCCTTTTGAATCTTTAATCTTATGTATACAGTGCTGAGTAGCTGAAGGCAGGCTGACTTTCTGTGGAGAGATGGGAATAATGTATCCAGAATATGTTTCCTTCTGATGTTTATAGCCATAGGAGACAGCCATGGATAGAAAGTTTCACATTTCCCTATGGTTTTTGCAGGGTGAGCATGTGGCTTTATTACCTATAAAGGAACCCTCTGTCAGCAGCTTTTACACTTTTAAGTGGTTTTAAAAGTGAAACATTTTGGAATCTCTCATAAAACACTCCAAAAAACTTTAAGTATTATAAAATTTGAACTATATAAGGCATAAATTATGGAATATAGAGTCTCAATTGTATACATTTTTAATGTTTTATTGAAATAAAGGCAAAGGAAAAGCTTCAGGGATTATATTATTGGACCAGCTAGAATAGTCAACAATAATATATGACTATGGTTCTACAGTCCTGTGGTTCTCAAGCCAGACAAGTTTGGGACTGACAGACTCTTCCTGTTTCCTTCAGTATTAGCCTGGCTCTGCTATTTCCACGGTGGTTTCACTGAATGACTTTGGGTTAGTTTTTGGTGAGCTCAGCCAGCTGAATGTGCTTGCTGTGTGAGCAACAGTGCTGGCACCAAGGAAAAGTTCCCTCTGCTCTAGAGAATGGCAGTCCAATATTTAAGTTCAATTTCATTGCTTCAAGCTGTGTGAGGAATATTTAGCACCTTTCTTGATAACCCTACAGAGAGACTTTGCCTATCTGCACTTTAAATCAGTATCAAAGGGACCAATATCATCTGGGTCTACCTCTTCTGCAGAGGATTGACACCTATAGATGAAACTAACACTAAAATGCTCAGATACAGCTTCTTAGCATCTGGAAACTGCTGTGACACATCTTTCCTGGCATCAAGACAATGTGAAAATCTCCCTCTTTTCCAATAAGCACTATCTGCTCTTTTCAGACATATCAATAAAAACATAAACTATATTACCCATGGCCGTGTAACAGAACTTCAGACACAAAGAAAAGGAGACATTTCCAGTAGTATCAAAGGTGAAAAAGAGCTGTGCTGTTCTGGGGGTATGAAATCTGTTAAATGACCCGTGTGACCACCAGGTTTAGGAAGCGTGCGTGGTTTAGGCAGAGGAAGGATTTGACTGCAGCCTCGAGAAGATGGTGTAGCCAGACAGCCCCCTGTTGGTTATATTGTTGTGGAGGTTTCAGAGCTGAACTGTGCTTGAATTCAGCAATTGGTTTCACTCCCTCTGTTGCTTTCATTCCCATATCACCAATAGAGAAAAGAGGAAAAATTGCATGCACTTGTAAAAATTACCTTTGAATCAAGTTGTATCCCTCTTGAATAGCAGATAAATGTCAAAGCTCAGGTGACCAGTGTCTGTGCTCAGCTTCTTCATGTCTTTGTAGAAGCTTATTTTGAAAGAGCTGCAGTGAAAATGCAGAAGAGCACTTTGTGATCAGCCCTGAAGACTAGCATACTTCAACATGGCAAAGGATGCAGCCACACTTCTGTCCAGAATGTAAGAGCTTTTTAAAGCATAAAAAGTCTGTAAGTTATCAGTGAACCAGCCTGATTTCATGTCTGGGACTCTCCAGATGTGGCTCTGAGACCTTCTGCTATTTAACAAGGTACAGCTTGACCAAGAGGCTTGGGTTTTTGGGTTTGATTTTTTAATTCTTTAATTCATATTTGCTTTGTTCTCTTGTATGTGGCTGAAGTTGCTACCAATGCAACTAGCTGCTTACTTCCAGGTTGTGTTTCTCCATGTGTAAAGAAACCAAAACTCTTGTTCTTCAGACTAGAATCTTAAAGGTGCTTAAAGGCACCTTTTGTGGTGGTAATGGGTGGCCCGAGGAGAGTTTCCAGGAAGAGCTCTGTCTTGGAGGCACAGGGTCTTCTGCTCTGAGACAAACCATGCAGAGCTGATCTCTTTCTGTATCAGGTATGGCCTAGGTTATAAAACCCCATCTTCATTTGAAAACTCAACAGTTGTAGCAGCAGTAGTGAAACTGCCAAGAGAATTAATCTGCTGCAACACAAGAGCATGGTGCTGAGAAAGCCCAAGTGCTTAAGGACTCTTTCCCCATCCCCCTCTGTACACATTAAAACAACCCAAAAAAATCAATTGTAATTAGATAGCTTAGAACAGTTGGCAAAAACAACAGAGGGTGAGGGTACAGGCTGTGATTGAAGAGGGGAAATGGCAAAGACAGGGACAGATGAAAGAGCTGCTTGAAAATAGTCATGACTGGCTAAAATGCCTCAGAAAAGTCTGAGGAAGCGGCTGAAGCGGTCTCAAGGCGAGGGAACTCTTCCACAAAACAGAAAACCTGGGTTTCAGGAGCCCAGGGCAGGGACTCCAGTTCACCTCCCCTGCTCCCATTAGTGCCTGGTGGAGGTTGCCCACGTGTGTTCCCCATCTTTCCTGTTAAATCAAGGATACCTGCAAGAAAAAGAACGGAAGTCGCCGAACGGTTTTGGTCCAAGGTTGTTGGCAGTGGTAACTGCTGCCCTTAGCAGATGAAAGGGGCTGCAGGTAGGATTTCAAAGCGTAGTGGAATTGCTTTTATTGGACTAACTCTGCAGTTCCTTGCAAGTTCCATATTCTTATCCTAAGGTGTTTCCTGAAGGAATGGTAAAATGAGCACACAATAAATACGAGTACCCATGAAAGCCTCACTAAAGGAATACCTTCTGTTTCCAGTAGATGAACACCCAGATAACTGCCTGTTTGTGAATTGCATCACAGATTTCCATCATGCCAAAGTTCTGGGGTTTATTGCTAAAGAGAGCACCAGTAAAGGTGGCTTTACACTGCTTTATGCTCCTCCTCTCTCTCAAGTTCCTGAGAGGGAAAGCAGGGAGCAACTGGCAATGTTAAAGAACCTCGTTGCTGTTCAGCAACCAGGAAGGGGATTGACTTCTTCCCTCCTTCAATCTACCCTCAAGTGATTGTCTATGTTTGAAGAGGCTTCTGGAGTTGTTTTGGTGGCTGGGGTTTGTTGGCTTGGTTTTGACAGGGGGGTTCACAAGCTCCCTCACAAATCCCTGGCAGTGATAAGAGCCTGTATGGGTTGAAGAAGATTCAGATAACTTCCCCTCATCAGCAAAAGGATGGGGTTTTCCTCTTCAGAGGAGTGATTGCTTTATTCCATTTCCAAATTGGGATGAAACTTTAGCACTTCCTCGTGGTTTTGGGGAGTATCTGTAACCTTTATTTTGTTCAAGCAACTCTAGTAGCTTCAAACATGTGGGTTACTTGCAGAGCTGTGATACTGCAATCCCACTATTTTATGCTTATTCAGGCTTAAAGTAGCCTGAGAAAGGCACTACCTTACCCTGAAAGCATCTGTTTCCTCTAAAACAGCCCCTTTTTCTCTTCAGCTATGAGCAGCTGCCCAGAGCAGTGGCTATTTTTAATAGTAATTGACAAATTCTTAAAGATATTTCTATTTTTTCCCATTTATTTCAGAGTTCTTGTAAAAATAGCACCTGGTCCTGCTGATTTAGAGTGTTTGAGTTTCTCAGGCTGCCAAGAGGCTCTTCCTTTGAGATGTCTAGACTCTGATTCCCCATAAAGCATGTCCTTGGGATAGGAATTCCTCTGTCACCCTGTACATTAAACCCCCCCCAAATTTATATTGAACTTCTTCTGCCAATTTCTTTCATCCTCCTCATGGTAAACAAACCCAAAGACCCTGCTGGATTCCAACATCTTTCAGAAGAGTCAGAGTTCTCCACGCACGTGTGTGCTCTGGTGCACAGGCACTGGGTGCAGCTTTGGGTGCCTGTGCTTCTGACCCTCCCCTACAGGAGAACATTGTTCTGCAGCACCTGAGAAAGCAGGAACTGTGCATCTTGGTGCAAGACCAGCATCAATCCTGTCATCCCCTCGCTCTTCAGGCTGCCACTGAGTGAGTGAGCACGGCCTCCCTAGCATTCCAGCTACTTGCTGTGTCATGTAGCAGTGTAAGATGCATTTGACTTGGCTTGGTGAGCATCAGATGAGTCTTCTAAGAAGGCTGAGCAAGCAAAACATCTTGCCTCAAGATGTCACAAGTGATACAAGCACCTGGCCTCTGGTTGTACTTTGCCTGAGCAGAAACACTGAGAAAGACCAGAACTCTTTTGCTGTTCCCACTTCTGGCCCTAGGCTGTCAGCAGGCCTCCAGCGTGGCTAGACCTTGATTAGAGAGTGAAAAGGAGCAGAACTTTTGCAAAATAGATCCTGATTTTCTCCTACATTAATCCTTCTGAGGTTAAGCACAGCTCAAACCTGGGAACACCAGGCTGGCTGATGATGCTGAGCTGGAATCACCTTGGATATTTTATAGTTTGTGGTCTGCAGTTCTTGGATCCCTCAGCAGCCGTGATGATAGAGCAGAAATTATCAGTGACAATGACACTGAAATTAATTTTGACAAGGTTGAGGCACCTTTGGATGCTTCAGCTGCAAGCAGAGGGGGCAATTGCATTGGGTCTGGCTGGGATGGAGTTAATTTTCCCCATGACAGCCCTGCACTTTGTATTGGTAAGGAGAGAGGTGTTGAGAACACACTGGTGTTCTGGCTACTGCTGAGCAGGGCTGGCACAGCACCAAGGCTGTCTCTCCAACATTCCACCCCCACCAGTAGGCTGAGAGTGGACAAGGTCTTGGGAGGTGATAGAGCTGGGACAGCAGACCCCAACTGGCCAAAGGGCTCTACCCTACTGTAGGACATCTGCTGAACGACAAAAGCCCAAAGAAAGGAGGGGAGGGAAGGGAAGGGGTGTTTGCTATGAGGAAGTTTGTCTTCTGGAGCAACCACTGTGTACTGAAGCCCTGCTTCCCAGAAAGCAGTTGGAAATCATCTGCTGATGGGAACCAGAAAGGGAATCTTTTTGTTTTCCTTTGCTTCTGTGTGCAGCCTTTGTTTATGATTTATTAAACTGCCTTTATCTTGACCCATAAGGGTTTTTTCCATCTTATTTTCACCCCCTGCTGAGGAGGGGAGTGATAGAGCAGCTTGATGGGCACCTGCCATCCAACCAAGGTCAACCCACCCCAGCAATCCAGAACCCCACTGCCCAGTCAAGCTCAGAATTGCCCCTGAGAAGACTCCATGGATGTCCAGCCTTCTGTATTGATTCAACCATTCTGTTCTGCTGGTACTGAGAGGTTATTTTCTGTTAAATTTCTAGCATCCTGTAGGACTGGTGCCATGGAAAGTACTCCTGTGCTCAGCCAGAACCTGAAGAGGACTGTAAGGTTCCACACGTGGTAGAGAGGACAGGTGGGGTTCACACCAGGGTAGTTTATAGATGCACTAGGACATTGTCTCAGGAGAGCCTGCTCTGGAAGGAAAGCTGTCTTCAGTAACAGCAAAAACTGGTATCAAAAGAATCACCTTCCTTGTGTGTAGCAGTTGATCTGCTTCCTTCATCAACATGGTGGTGTCTGGGGGGTTGATCTGGAATACTCAGAATGATTTTAAAGTTCTACCCTTTTCTTTCAACTACTGAAGTGGTTTTATAACAGGTTAGTGCTTATCACAGACAGGCTTCAGCTTCTACTTTAGTCACTCCTTGACTCCATCCTGTCCCAGGGTGTTTTAATGAGACCTTCTTAGATCATTAGTAACTTTTTCCTATGGAAAAGTGATCCCACTTTATCTTTAAAAGGATGGGGAAGAGGTGGTAATGACTCCATTCCAGGGCAGTGTTCACTTTGGCAGTCCCAGATCTCAAGAGATCTGAACACATTCATCTGCAAGATCAGACACTAGTGTTTTCATCTAGCACTTTTTCATTACTGGGTTAAAATGCCCTCTTCTGAGCTTTCAAAACACTTATTTCCACGCTGTTACCCAGCCAGCCTGAAGGAGCAGTGTGGTCTTTGAACAGGAGCTGTTGCCTCTGGTAGAAGAGCCACCTGCTTGTCACCACTTGTTTCAGAAGACCAGAAATCCACAGATTCATCTCCTGATGCCATCTAAGAATTGTCATCAGGTCCTCTGCTCGTGGCAGACAAGAAGTCAGTATAGATCCCTCCCCAGAACAGGGATGATCAAAACCATGGCAGACCAATGTCCCATTACCCTTGTGTGATTTCACATGATGTTCAGCTTTAATATCAAAGCCTGCCTCAGAAGTTCAGCAAGAGCATGAGTCAAGCTTGCAGTAGCTAACCCTGAGGGACTGCTACAGCACAACGTGTCAGGGCAAGGTGCAGCCAAGGGAGCAGCTGCACAAGTGTCCCCGTGCCTGGTAGTGCATTTTCCAGTGAAGTTCTGCAGAGGATCTTTGAAATTCAAGATGATATTTTGCCCATCCTTTTCCACACGTATCTGTAGAGATTTCAGGAGTGTATCTGAATACCAGGGAGGTCTGGACTGCACTAGCACACTTCAACTGTCAAAGAAAACTCTTCTTCAGTGACAAGGGAAAGCATGGTTAGCCCAGCTGAAGATGAGAGAAGGATCTCAGTTACATCAAGGGCCCTGCAGTTAGGAGTTTTCATTTACATTCTTGACATGGCCTTGTTAATCATTAAGCCATTGACATGTTCCAAGGCTCTGCAGTTTACTGAGCCATCTTCAATGCTTTGAACCCTCACAGGTAGCAGTGGGAAATTATATGGCTTGAGGATGCACTTGCAGATGGGGAAAACACAATGTAAACCAGTTTGTTCCAGAAGACACACTTCCAGTTTATGGAACTAAGGTAATTAGGAACTTCCTAATAAGGTTACTGAAACTGGAATTGAAACAAAGTCAACAGGCTAGTATTCTGACCTTCAGAGTTTGCCTGTTTTGCCACCAAAAGCTCAGCTTCTGTTTCCAGATGTGAGGTATTGCCACAATTAACCCATTTTATGTCTGGATGGTGCAGGGTTTTGCTTCCTAGTGCAGATGCAGAAATGACCTCCAAGGCAGAAATTTTGTTCTTCAGGTGTGTGACCTATGTAGCAAACTCTGCAGGTCTGCTAATGTGTTAGGAAGAAAACCCCACCAACATCCCTATGGGCCCATGAATGGTTAAGTCTCTTAAGTCCTTCTTCCTTTTCACATCCATTCAGCCAATTCTGTGTTCCTTTAGCAGCTCCCACCCACCCCTGCAAGATCTGCTTTTCCTTGTCTGGCAGCACTGGAAGTTCTGACAGCTGTTAACTGTCCTTCCTTCAGTACAATAGGTTGTCTCTTTGGTCCCACAAAGACAGGGACTCTTCACAGATGGATTTTCTTCTTTAACACCCTCTGTAATGGGAAAGAAGTGGGTTTGCCACCTTCTGTGGATCTCTGCCCTTCTCACGTAGCCTTTTCCTCTGTTCCACCAGTGACCAGCCCAAGGAGGGAGCTGAAGATGTAGTAAAAAGCCACAACTAGTAAAGGATAGAAGGATCAGCACACCTTCTGCTTATTGGGCACCTGCCATCCAAAAATTAAACAATATGTCAGCAATTATTTTATTCCTCCATTTAGTTATCACTGGGGAACAAAACCAAAAACCATAGACCAGTCTTTTCAGGAGGCACTGGGCAAAAACCACAACCTGCCTCTGAAATTCAAAGAAAACTGAGGTCCTGCCTCCAAAGTCCTAGTAAAACCCCCAACTTGATGTTTCCAGGCTATTGCCTTTTTCTCCAGTGGAGAAGCAGGATGGCACAATGTTGCAATGTTTAATTCTTCACCCTTTCAGCAAGTGCTCAGCTGACTGGTGTAGCACAAACTTGCTTAGAAAGCAAAGTCCTCCATTCATTCTCTGCAGCAGCCTCCTACACATTACAGTTTCCAACCTTTAGCACTACATTCATCATCCTTCTGACCAGAAAGGAGCCACCAGCTAGTGAACCGTTGTGCTAGAATGGAAAGAGTGGAACTGGAGGAAGGATTCTTGGAAAAATTTACACATCAGATCACACTTCAGGGGGTTATTTCAGCAGGAACTACATGATGATCTAGAAAACTGTCCATCCTTTTTTTTGTTGTTAAATACAAGTCAGATTTATTAGTGTTTTATAGGATGACTAATGATTTACATCCCACCCACCCATTTGAGAACATTCAGGGCTCCAGGCGTATCTCCAGCCAGTTCCAGACTATTCAAATCATTCCTGGTCCATCCATTTTCTAGTCACAACAAGGCCTTCTGTGACTAATTATGGCCTGACTGCAGCAGGAGAGGCAGCTTCAAAGAATGGGAATCTTCAGAGACTCTAGCAGTTCCCTTGGTTCCCAAATTCTTTATTTATGTGGATTACATTGAGTTGACAGATTTAACTGGGCTGTTGAAGATATGGTCAAAGAAGCAGAGTCACTCCCTTCCCTTTTATTGTTTTCTGAAGACATAACAGTCATATGCATCTGTCACTAGAGAGGAAGCTCTCCATCACTGGACTTCATTTGGGCTTTTATGCTCTGTTTCAGTAGCATCTGGGAATAGATCAATATAATGTTTGGTAGGGAGTTGTATTTCCTCATGATGCACTGTAAATCTTTTATTGTAGATACTCCCACTGTTTATTGTTGAAAATCAATAAAAATAAACCTTGTAAAGTTAAAGCCTGGCAATGGTTCAGCACAAATCAGAGGGAAAGAGTAAGAAGCAATGAGTCTCCCTCCCCTCCTTGGAGAGCTCCCAGCTTGTTTCTCAATGAATATTCAATAACACTTTCCAGCAATCTGGAAGCATAGTTTAAAACAACAACAACAAAATATTCCAAGTTATGAACACTTCATTGTGATCTCAAACAGGACTTCTGATCCTCTTTGGTGGCTTTCTGATAGTGAATTCAGCTGTGGAAAAATGGAAGTGTCACCCAGACTGTGTGCTGGAGGTACCTTAGACTTGCTCAGCTGGGATTAGAGGTGTTATTTTGCTCATATAGAGCATCTCTCTCCTTCCTGGTATCAGCAGGTTACTGAACAATTCATGTGATAAATAAGTGACATGTCCCCAGAAGAGAGAAGAAAAATACAAGAGAAATTCCTAGGGTGTAAAGTAAAGGGACAAAAAGCTACTTACAAGCAAAAAAAAATTGTAATTAATTACTATGAGAGGGAGTCAACACGGTGTGAGAACAAGGGGATGGAAAATGCTGTTGGGATATCCAACAGGTACCACAAGGCTGTGCTGGTAAAGTCCTTGACACCCTTAAATACACTAAATTTACTGAAACTGGCAAATTTGGCACCTTCCCAGGAAAAAGGAATTCTCTAGAGAAAGCTGGCAATGACTTGAAAAACTGGATCGTGTCAAGGATCAAAAATTCCAACTTTATTGGAAACAAAATGTCTGCATGTTTCAAAATCCCATTCCTTTCCAATCAAAAATAGAGCTAGGTGGGAGCAACTGGAGCTCCTGGTCATATGTAAAAGCCCAACCAAGTCATCTACGGTATGCTTCTGGTATTGAGTCCAACCCCCCTGCCAGAGCAGGACAGAACTAGAGCAGAGCACTCAGAAATGCAGCCAGACAGGGCTTGAAAGTCTCCAGAGGAGACTCCACAACCTCCCTGGGGAGTCTGTTCCACTGGTCTATAAAGAAGGTGAAGTGTTACTACCAGGGGTTCTGAACTAGTCTCCCTAGCATCAGCCCTGATGTTTAAATAACCCCTTTGAACTGAAAACATCCACTCTTGTGTTCCTTTGGAAAGATGTTTTATCTGAAAGTCAGATTCAGATAATGACCCCTTGGAAGGTATTGCTACCTTCTTTTCCTGCCTTGAAGGGAAGACAAAAGATTCTTCATTTGCAAGGCCTCGTTAACTTAGCTCTCCTGGTACCCGAGATCATTCTGGCAGCTTTACAAAGCATTGTACAGAGTTCAGCTACTTGCAAGAGACCCAGCAATATTCAAGTGTTGAGGTTTGCATTCCTCCTCCAGCCACCTCTCTCCCCTGCTGGATGACACTTGTGTCTCTGTGTGTTATCTTGTATTTAAAATCTACTTATGGATTAGCACGGAAAAATCATTTTCTAGAAGGAATGGATGGGGTTTGTTGAGTCCTAACATGAATTTTAGCCAGAGAGCAAAATAAAAACCACCCCTGAAAATGCTGGAATCTGGTCCAGAAAACCAGTATTGAATCTGTGGTTCTTTTATTTAAAGAGGCCAGAACAGTAAAAGGCAGGAAAGCAATTTTCCCCCAAAAAAATCCTTGCAAAATCCCCCGTTTGTTTGTTCCTTCCCTGGAGAGTTGCAGTTTCAAACAAGGCCACTAGTGCTGATGCACCCCTCTTTCCACCTTCAGAAGATGAAAGCAAAAGCTTTCATTTCCCTTTCTGCACTTGGTTCCTCGTTGCCTGTGCCACCCTGGAGCATCCTGGGGCTTGTCTCACCGTCAGGGTAAGGCCTGCTGGCCTCTGAGTCCTTTCAAAACTGTAGCATTCCACTTTTTCTTCACTGGAGACTGTCCTGGTGCTCAGGAGGCGAAATCCAGCCTTGAGTAAAGTGTCAAGCAGCAGGCCTAGCACATTAGTACCATTAATCAGCTTTCTGCTGTCGGGCTTTATGGAAACATACCTACAATAAGAACAAAAGAAGTTACAACACACTTTAGGTACCACTTGAAGGATGGAATCGAGGCTTTTTAAAAACAAACCAGGTCCTCACGGTGCAGGGCAGCAGAGTTGCACAGGTTTACAGCAAGGAAGATTGCAGACACTAATTTCTTCTTCATTTTGGGGCTAAAATGTAACTCTTTCCTCAGTATGAGGACAGTAATTCTCAGATCATCCCGTTACAGGTTGTGGAAGAAGCACTTCTCTTTCACCACCAAACCAAAAGGTATTTTCTTAAGGAGCAGCTGGGGAAACCTCCAGCTGGTTTGGTTTAAGGGAGGATGCTGCATGTACTGCTGCAGCAGTTTATCAGGGAGGTGATGGGAAGGACAGGGAGCTCCCATTCAGCATCACTCTTCCTTACACGGGAGCTCTCTCTCCAAACGGCGCAAAGCCTGGTGGGAAGAAGCACAAAAATCCTTTTCACGTTGCTCAAGTGATTTTACTTGATACAAAACAGAGCTTCAGAATCTATCTGGGCATTTTGAGGAACAGAAGTCAGGTAAAAACACTACTACAAAATGCATAAAGTGACAGGGCTGAAACTGTTCCACAGTTCACAGAGGAGTCCACCGAACACTCACGGAAAGCACAAAAAAGGTGAAAGTGTCCCTGTCACCACAGGGACCCAAGCTGATAGAATTCAGCAGGCATCATCAAACTCCATTTGTTTCATTACCCAAGAGCTTTTCTATTGATCTGCAGAGGAAATGTTTTCCCAGATCTGAAGAAATAAAGGAAAGAATCAGGCATCATTTCCTTGCCATAACCTACTCCACCAGTTGCTAGTCCATTCAAATGAGTTACACATTGTAAAGTTAAGGTCTGGCTTATCAGTTGCTTTGTAAATGCAAAGTAGTTTTTCTTCTACTTGTTTAGCTAAAGAAAGCTAGAAGAGAGATTGATTTATTTTTTAAGAATCAAGACTGCTGTGTCAATTCATATATTCAGATAGAATAACCCTTCTGGAAATACTGCAGTGGAATTTCCATACAGCTCCCCATGTTTCAGCAGCCACAGAGGACAAATTGGGTTACATTTTCTTATACAGTAAGGAAAAGGGTCTGAGTTCCACTGGTGCTTTTAACCCCATTTAACCATTCTCTTTTTCCTCTTTTCCACACAAAAGTCGTTTGGACTGTGAGCTAGTGGAGGTTTTAGGTCTCTCCAGTACTTTACTCATTTCTTTTGTTTCCTTCACTTAATTTTACTCTGTGTTTTCAAGTCCTCTAGAAGGTCAGTGCCATCGTGAAATTCTAAAGCCTGGGAGAGTGAGAGGAGGAAGGAGCAGAGAGAGGGAGAGAGAGAAAGACCCAACAGATCTCACAACCAAACATCTACAACAGCACTTTTGAAAGGTGAAGAACAAATCAGTGTAACAGAAATTAAACTGGAAAAAGATAACACTGGGGGAAAGAAGGACACATTCCTCTCAGATGCTGTCCCAGAGTTTCTTTAAAAGGAGCTTTGCCAGCAGCTAGCGTGCACTCCATGAAGGACAAGTCACAAAGACAGTTCCCTAACGAGGAGTCACAGGAGGGAGAGTACCTGGCCACATACTGATCACCAGCAGAGCAGTCAGTACCACACTGAAAAGCTATGTCGTGATGGGAAGGTCTTTCCAGAGGAAGTGGAAGGAGAGGTTTCTGAGAAGGAAAAGGGCTGTTCCAGCTCTGTCCTGCCTGCTGCCCTGTAAACACGGCGATCTGCTCAGCCAGGCTCTCCACAGTGGCACTGCAGGAGCCAAAGATCCGGAAGAAGGCCTGCATCTCTCGGAGAGAAAAACGCACTTCCAAGATCTCCAGCCTTGGCTTCAGCAAGTGTTCCCGGCTCAGGAGGTCAGCCAGAGGGTAGAGCCCATAGAATTCCGCCTCTCTCCGCAGCCTCTGATAGTCCGAGAAATCAGGAGGTAAGGAGACCTGGAGAGTCCTCAGGAAGTCCATGATGTAACTAAACAAAGTTCCATCTCTGTCCACAAAGAACTCTCCGTTCGCCTGTTTAAATTCCCGGTCATCACCGCTCAGCATCCGTGCTAACCTGGACTCGGGGAACTGCTGCAAGGTACAAACCCGAGTTACAAACCTCACCCCACCCACGCTCAGAACGACCACCTCTCGATGACTCATGGCAATCCCAGCCCCTCAGGAACTGCAGCTCTCTGCCCGACCTGTTTGTGACCTGATCTTTCCTAACCTGCAAGGCTTCTGCAGCTGCAGGAACCATTCCGTGCTTTCGGAGAGTGTTTGGAGCGAGGTGTGGAGCAGCGACAGGATTCCCAGGCAACAAAGATGTAAATATCATGTACAATAGTTTTGTTTGCAAGGTTGGGTTGCTAAGAAACTTTGATTCTTGGAATTTCATGGTTTATTTTTGAAATGAACAGCTTGCAAAGACTGCTGGGAGACAGTGGCTCGACTGTCACCACACATTAAAGCTCGAGAGAAGCCAAGGACTGTACCAAGAGTGTGGCACTCACTACATTTATTTCCCAGAAATGGCAACTAAAAGTTTTTGTTCTAGATATGGCTCTTCATAGAACCACTGCAAAAAAATGAAGGTTAGATGTGATTCAAGCAATATATTTCAGTATGGTCTGCTCTTAAAGAAGGGCACTTCAGAGAACTCGAGCTTACAGTCCACTTTAAATCACTGTTGTCCTGAGTTAATGCACTCAGAAAATTCCCTTAATTCCTGAAACAAGGTACTGGAGAAACAGCAACGGCAGAAGAACCAAGACAGACGTTCCGGTTCCAAACACCAGCAGCATCCATACTCCTGTCACACTATGCTCTCTGTTCCAAGGAACCATCCCATCATTTTTCCTGGCTTTGGAATGATGATCTGGAGAGACAGAGAGGGACAGGAGAGCAACTGCTGTACCCACCACCTCTGCAGGGCTGAAGCACAAGCTGCCCTCCTGCGGCCGACCCGCGCGCTCTCTTCACCTCACTAAACCTTTTCCATTAAGGCCACTTTTTAAGCAAGGGTGGCTTGAGAGAAACAAGGATCTAAGAAGACAGCTCAGTTACACCAACAATTTGATGCTGGGAGAGTAAACTGCAGAGTATGTAACTGTCTGCAGAGTACAGACCACCCTGCAGCTTGCTGTTCTCTTCTCAACCTCAGCTGATTTCTCTTCATCCCGAGTTTATGCTTGCCCCGAAGGTAGGGTTTTGTACAGAGCATGTAAACAAGAACCAGTATCTACAGTATGCTGAGAGCACAGGATAATGACAATATTTGGTTATGCAAAAACCAAACCCCAAAATAACCCATGTGTCTCAGTGAGAAGTAACATCCTCAGACAGCAAGTGGTTCCAGGAGGGGAATGATGCGCTCGGCAGCATTCTGCAGTGGAAGGATAATCCTCCACCAGCCTCTCCATGCAGTGCTCTCCTCAGTCACTACTGTTCTTACTCCTTCCCAACTACATCCCAGTTAGAAAAAATAGTCTTTTTTTTTAACTATGAAGTGAGGGTTTCTATCTTACTCTACGATCACATTAACACTAAACCAAGCCCTATGTTTTGGTAAGAAAAATGATTTGCAGTGAATAATATTCCCATAATCACCACTGAAAGAAGACTCCAGAAACAATGTGTTTTTCAAAGCTCCATCTCATCTTCCAGTTCCCAAATGCTCAAACTACAGGAACAGTGGGAATGGTTTGGAAACATTTTGAATCTCTGAATGTTTTCACTGGAAGTCTTAAGAAAACAATCGATTTTACAAAGTTCTGTTTTCTTCACCAGATCTCTCTCAGTTCTTGTCTTTCAGCAGGGACTTCACAAGAGTTTATATTTGCAGACAAACTGAGCAACATTATCCAGTACAACCAGTGTATAGTTTTTACACTTTTCTCTTAGAAGTGAAGCTCCATCTGTCATCTGTTCCCAGTAAAAGACTGCATGGTCTGCTATCTCCACTGTATCTGCCAAATAGGACAAGCTGATGGTGAGCAACTGAGATTTCCAGCACTGGAGATTGTCAACCACTGACTCCACAAAGGACATTCTGGTGACAGCAAGGATAAGCAAGCAAATAAGAGAGTTGACTATAAACCTGCGTGAAAAGATTGAGGGAATCTTGAATTTAAGAGTGTTGTTTTCCTGAGGCAAGGAAAGTTTGTCCACATCTGCTAGTTTTATTCCATTCCACTGGCTGGTATCAAAGCTCTTCATTGTAGGGCTGATGTCCACAGTGGAACAAGGTAAAGGAGTTTCTTTAAGCACCTTGATTTTCTCCCTGAACTCCTGCATCTGTTGCAGAAATATAATGGGTTCAGACACATCTTTGAAGGCCTCTGCAATGTTAAAAGCCATCCTCTGCTCCTGCAGAATCGTGTTCAGTTTATTGATTTCCGGGTCGTAGGCCTGCATCACTGCAAGCTTCATGGTCTCAAAGTCAGAGAGAATCTCGTTTCGTTTCTGCTCCAGCGTGTGCTGCAGCTTCTCAAAGAACTCCTTCACCTTGTCAGAATCTTTGGTGAGCATCTGCAGAGCTTTCCTCTTACTGGTTTCTAAGGTATCCAGCCGCGAGAGGGCATCTCCGCAGCGCCACGTTTCAAAGCCCTGAAACAAGGTTTCAAAAGCTCTCTTCTCCTGGGAATAAGCTTCTTCAATAGAGCAGAAAATGTGCTTTGTATGGTCACCACGGGTGGCACAAACCCCACAGATCAGCTGCATGTCTGTCCGGCAGAAAATGTTGAGGGGTTGCCCACTGTGCACTTTGCACACGGGCATTTTCGGAGTCACTTTGATTTTGTTGTACTTCTCCACAATACCTTTCAGGGAGTAGTTGACTTGCAAGCTGTTGAGACCAGTCACGGGAGTTTCCTTCCTGCACGTGGGGCATTTGAAAGGGGATGGCCTCCAAAGCACGTTCCGCACGTTTCCCTCGAGAATTCCTTCCAAACACTTCCTGCAGAAATTGTGTGAACAGGGCAGGACACGAGGATCGTCGAACAGGCTGCAGCAAATGGGGCAGGTGAGGTCTTCCTCTAGGAGCTCCATCATATCCTAGGAAAGAGAAGAAAGATGACAACAGAATTGAGAACATGTATTTCTCCTCCAGGGATACCGAGCAAAAGAACGATCTCCACCTGAGACGTGGCTCAGAGGACTTCCATGGGGTTTTTTGTCTCCAGTATCCTTAAGACAAAGCCTCAGCTGGGTTTCTGCAGCCAGTCCAGTTAGCTGTGGTATCTGGCCACCAGATGGCAGGCACAAGAATGGCTCAGTGTTCAAGCAGAACCAGTTTTGGACCCTCAACTAGAAATGCTGGAAAAGAAGGCTTGCCAAACCCAGCAAGAACTCTGAATGAAAATAACTCATGTGCTGATAATAACAGTTCAAGACTGTTCCTCTCTGATGCAACGCAGAGAAACTGGATTTTCACAGAAGGTACCCAGCTGATAGGCCCTGCTACCACTTGCTCAACTTGCTCTCCACTTGCCCAACTCCTCCAAAGCCCAGCTTTCTTCAGCTACAGAGTATGGGATGTGGCTCTCTGCTCCACCTGCAAAGCACTCACTTCCAAAGTTACCTTTGTCTTGCTCCTGCAGGACTGTTTGTAAATAACCATACGAAGGTGTTACTGTTGAGCTATTCAGTGTGAAGTTAAAACACTTCACAGACCAGCTGCTCCTAATCCTTGAGAACACGTCACAAGCCAAACCTGCTACCCCATTCCTACTCATCTGTGACCTCTATTTCCAACTCCATCCTCACAGCATTCATGCCTTACCCATTTTTTCCCCCATGGACAGGACCTCCAGGAAGAGGATTTATCATGGAATCCTTTCTCCTGGAAAGTTTCAGTGCACTACCCTCCCAGTGCCTCTAACCAAAGCCAAGTTCTCAGATGCAGACACCTTAAAACTTACAGCTTAAGAAAATAAATAGCTAATTCAGACCAAAATAGGTGACAGTTTGTATTAGCCAAAACTCTCAAACACTTGGTTTGGAGCTGTAAGGAGAAGGATGCTTCCCTTGTATAAATTCCTTCCATATTATACAGTATGTATTCATAGGTATGTAATAAAATTCCTTTTATGAATTAAAAAGATGTAACACGAAAAAGAGATGCATCAGAAGAGTGGTGCTGTGACAGCAAGGCATGGAATGAGCTCTTTTGGTTAGTTTTTATGTTATTACTAAAGTTCCTGTCCTCTCAAAGAAACAGAAAAGCCAGGAGGAGAGCTGCAAGGGAAGATCTGTGCTGCACAGGCCAAGGACAGCAATGAAATCAATACACCAAGGACAGCAAAGATCACTGTGTGGACTTAAGGTGAGGTTCTTTCACAGGAGGACAAATATGGTCCCAGTGAGACTTCCCAGTAAAAGCCATTCTTGAGGGATGCAGGCAAACCTCCCATGCTTTTCCAGTGATGCAGGGGAGGGGTGTTCTCTGTTCTTGTTTGAATGAGGAGAGTTTGAAGAAGTTGACAGCTTTTCTGCTCAGCTTCAGGACTAAGGTCATTAGGCAGAAGCCACCATTTCTGCCAGGGACAAAGTCNCAGGATGGGATTGGCCTCTGGGCTACAAGCACAGAAGAGGTTTAATGACTCCATTGACCACCTAAGTTTTCCTGTAAGACCACAGATCCCATTCAGAAACTTCACATTCAGTAAGAAGAAAGTGATTTTGAGGCACCTCTCAATGCTAGAACAAGCAACATTTCTCTTCCATCCTCTTCCTACTGCTAAAAATAACAGGCTGACAGGAAGCACTGATTTTGTCCCTACACTCTTGAGTCTTCCTTCTTATGAACTTCTATCCACATAAAACTGTCCTACTGCATTCCAACCCTACTTATCCAATTAAATAATTATGATTCATAAATATAACTGAATTTCAAAGCCATTATTATCAGTTTTCTATAAGCTCCCCCCCCACACCAGTAACACCAAACCAAAACATCAATTTCAGAGAGTAAATTCCCTGTAGATTGAACCATCCCTTTAGATTAGCAACTTGATATTTGTGTGAGGAATAATAGCACCATTTCAACTTCTCCCCTGGGAATTCCTCTGTGTAACTTCTGATCCAGGTTTGGATGGCCCTGGAAATGCTCACCCGGAGCACATGGACCAAAAGGTGCAGCAGTTTCTCCCTGCACCTGAGCTACACAAACTCTCTGGGTATAAACCCAGCAGATGTCATTCATCAGAAAGAGCAACCTGCAAATTTTTATCATTAGCAAGAATGGCAAAACAAATCAAACCATAATCACAAAAACAACCACAGGAGGTTTTCCCCACACTCCAAAAAAGAAATTCATTTAGCATGCTTCTCAGCACAGACTTTGGATTTACCAGCCAGCAGTAGGCTGAAAATAAATCCAAAATTTCACCAAGCTTCAAACAAAACAAAAAAATAGCTTTTGCATTACAAATTTCCCACAAGGGCATGGAGGTATTCTAAAACTGACAGAGTCAGGCTGCATTTCCACAGGCAGTTGAACCAGGCTGGAGAGGTCTCATCTCCCTTCCTTCACAAGGACACCTTGGTCCTTGTCAGGATCTCCTAGGAGCAATGTGCCCAGCCTTCTGTCAGACTGGTGTGCTCAACCAAACCCCCAAAAGGGTCCCGAGCAGAGAAGGCAGGAGGGAGATCGCAGCCACTCCTTCCAGCAGCAACAACGGCAAATCTGCTCACCCCATCAAGAGGAACTGTAACCTAATGGAGGGTCAGCACAAACATTTGAGCATGGGACGGTTGACCTCCGGCTGCTGTGGGTATGCAGGCCATGCTTTAAAGTGAGGAAAAGTGGCCATGCTTTAGAGCTGTTACTTCATGGCCAAGTTTTTGTTTGGTTTTGTTTTTTTTTCCAGGAGTATCAGGTAGATCCAACACCTTCAGAAAGCTAGAAAGGCCTGGAGAAATAAGCAGTTCTTATTCCGTGCAGCTACAGCCCCACGAATACCGTTTCATCCTCACGGCTCGACCATCTGTCATGGGCTGGACGCAGGGGCAGCACCATGGCACTGCGCTGCACTCGCCTCCTTGTCCCT